>CM074496.1:28701169-28754897 GCA_037389245.1 Oryzias sinensis | reverse complement strand
AGTTAAGTGTCAAAAAACGGCGGAAGATAGTATAAATAATAATAATAATAATAAATAAAGAGAAACAGGAAAACAAAGGGTTGAATGCTTTACAGCATTCAACCAACTAGAAGGAGCTGCATTTCCAGAAGAAAATGCAGGGTTGAATGCTGTACTGCTGAATGAAAGCTGAATTAGCTGAAGAAATGGCTGAACTATACTGGAAAAACCTTGAAAAGGTAAAGGTGCAAAAGTCCTAGCAGGAATAAGATGAAAAAGTTGAACATTGTAATAGTAGAATGGCTAAAATAGGCCAAAGTTTGTAGAAGGAGTTAAGCATTAAAACTGAAACTTGTTGAAAAAATGGCTGAACAGTAAACAATTTGAAGATGTTGCTAAAATGGCTAAAAGTGCTAGCATTGGAATCAGCATCATCAACTGACTCAAAAAAACACATTTTTTGAGAGTATCATATTGGTAAAAGCTACATGTTATAAGTTGATAGAAAATCCACTTTTTTCAAAATGGCGGCTTTTCTATTGATTTTATCTCCATAGCAACCATTTCATGTTTGGGTCGCCTGGGGATAACGAACAAATCAACGTCAGTTTGAGAGAAATCGGAAAAAGTAAACCTTTGGACGTCCTTAGCAACGAAGTTTGTTTGCTAACCACGCCCACATTCCATATATGTCCAGATCCAGTGAATTTCAATATGTTCAGTTCCAGCCATGGATGAAGTTTATTGCAATATTTGCTTCAGATTTAGTCATAAATTGGCCACCAAACAGTAGGTTGTGTCGACATCCCATAATGATTTCTAAACGTATTTTATAGTCCAAAGCCTTGTGATCATTTTAATGTTTGAACGGTGTCTCTAGCTACAAGTATGTTGAAGTTATAATGCTTGAAAGAAACAAAGGTTTTCAAGAATTCTCCTTGTATTTAAATAAAGCAAAAATCTTGGAAAATCCTGGAATATCCTGGAATATCTTGAAAAGTTCAAGGATATGACGGCCCGAGATTCATAGCTGAAAGGAATAAGCTATAAGAGTTGAACATTTCAATAGTAAACTGGTTAAAATAGGTTAAAAACTGAAGGTTAAAATCGCCTCACATTTAGGCACAAAATGGCCGCCAAACTCCAGGTTGTATTGCCATCCCATAATAATTTCAAAACGTATGTTGAAGTCCAAAGCCTTGTGAGCATTTCAATGTTTGAACAGTGTCTCTTGCCAAAAGCATGTTAAAGTTATAATGCTTGAAAGAAACAGAGGTTTTCAAGAATTCTCCATGTATTTAAATGAAGTAAAAATCTTGGAAAATCTTGGAAGATCTTGGAATATCTTGAAAAGTTCAAAGATTTGAAAGACCAAAAGTAGTAGCTGAAAGGAATAAGATTACAGGGTTGAACATTGTAATAGTAGAATGATTAAAATAGGTGAAAGTTTGAAGAAGTTTAAAATTGCCTCATATTTTGGCACAAAATGACCACCAAACTCTAGGTGGTGTTGCCATCCCATAATAGTTTTGAGCCTTATATTGAAGTCTAAAGCCTTGCGAACATTTCAATGTTTGAACGGTGTCTCTAGCTGAAAGCATGTTGAAGTTACAATGGTTAAAACAAAAAAGGTTTTCAAGGATCATCCTTGTATTTAAATGGAGCAAAAAATCCTGGAAAATCCTGGAATATCTTAAAAGTTCAATGATTTGAATGACCAAAAGTCATAGCTGGAATAAGTTGAAAGAGTTGAACATTTTAAAAGTAAAATCGTAAAAAATTTTGAAGCGTCCGAACCGGGTGTCGAACAGCGAACCTCATGTACCATAACTTCCCAATGCATTTTAATAGGGCAAAAATTCCCGGAAAAACTGGAATATCTTAAAAAGTACAAGGATTTGAAAAACCAAAAGTCATAGCTGGAATAAGCTGAAGGAGCTGAACATTTTAAAAGTTGAATGGTTAAAATAGGTTAAAAATTGTAGAAGTAGTTAAGTGTCAAAAAACGGCGGAAGATAGTGTAAATAATAATAATAAAGAAATAAAGAGAAACAGGAAAACAAAGGGTTGAATGCTTTACAGCATTCAACCAATAAAGAGAAACAGGAAAACAAAGGGTTGAATGCTTTACAGCATTCAACCAATAAACAGCAGCAGACCCAAAAAAAAGTCCTAAACAGCGTTCAGCAGCACAGACGTTTAAACCAAAAACAGGTAAAGTCTAACTCTATCCAATCAACAGTCCTTTCTTCCTGTTAACATTTAAGTTGTTTTTTCCCAAACAAAAAAAATACCCTACAAATTAGTAAAATATAAAAAAACAAGTCTTGGAATTAATATACAGTTTTTTTATTTTCAATAAAAATCAAATATGAAGGATGAGAGTGTAAATAAATGCACATGTTTATTTGTGTATTTGTGTTGTACTTAAAGCTCAAACTTGCTGCACTCAATGTCAGATCTTTATGCAACAAATCATTTTTAATCAATAATCTTATCTCTTCTTTTAATCTTGATTTTATGTTTTTAACTGAAACATGGCTTGACAAAAACACAGGAAACATAGTTCTAGTCAATCAACTCCCCCCAACTACAAACATGAATCGGAAATACGAGAAAATAAAAAGGGTGGAGGCGTTTCTGCACTGTTTAGAGATAATATTGCAACCTGCAGACTATCATTTGGTGTGTTTTCATCATTTGAGTATGTGTCCTTTAAGATTGAACTAAAACAAACTCCTCCCTACTCTGCATAGTCATGTACAAACCTCCTCAGCACAGCCAAAGTTTTATTGATGATTTCACTGAAATGCTCTCAGTTGTGTGCACAGACTTTGATGGTCTAGTCATTACAGGTGATTTTAATGTTCATGTTGATAACGTCAATGACAGAAATGCAAAAGAGCTCAATGCTGTCCTTGAAACCTTTGGTCTAATTCAGCATGTGAGTTGCCCCACCCACAGCAGAGGGCACACTCTGTACCTGCTCATCACAAGGGGGGTTATTATTTACAATGTCAGTGTGGTTGATGTCGCCCTCTCTGATCATTTCTGTGTATTCTTTGACCTGTCTGTTGCTCCCAAACCACCGCCTGGCCCTGCAGTTGTCCAAGGAGACAAATAAATGAGAGCACTAGGGCACAGTTTGTAGAAATGATAAACGCTGAAAACGTCTCTGGTGCAAATGTTGATGAAATGCTGAATTCTGTTACTTCTAGCATCTTGAATGTTCTGGATGCCATTGCCCCTATGAAGGTTAAATTGAGAAAACATAGACAGAAAGCTCCCTGGAGGAATGATGATCTAGTCAGGGCACAGAAACAACAGTGCCGCAGAGCCGAGCGAAAGTGGCGCAAGTCAAAACTCCAGGTTCATTATGGAATATATAAGGCGGAGTTGTACGCTTACAACCAGATCTTATGCAGAACAAGGGAAAGGTACTTCTCTGAAATAATTGGAAGTTGCAGCAGCAATTCTCGTATCCTGTTCACAACGGTTAACAGATTAACTAACCCTCCAACCCAGCTACCAATAGAACTGGTTTGTACACCTAAATGTAATGAGTTTGCTGTATTTTTCAATGACAAGGTTCAGGGCATTAAAAAAGCCATCAACTCCACAACACATATAACTATCCAACGGCCACCTACTCACTCTAAGCTGACTCACTTTGTACCTGTCACTGACCAAATTGTCCAAGAGACCATCACCCGTCTGAGCTTGTCTACATGCTGCCTTGATGTGCTACCCACTAGATTTCTAAAGTCTGTCCTGAACAGTGTGTTGCCATCAATTACTCAAATAGTTAACATGTCTCTTCAATCTGGAATATTTCCAGAGGCCTTAAAAACTGCAGTCATTAAACCCCTCCTGAAAAAGAGCGGTCTTGATCCCACTATACTGAATAATTACAGACCTATCTCTAATCTGCCATTTTTAGGAAAAGTCCTTGAAAAAGTTGTCTACCAACAGCTCACTGACTTTCTCTTATTAAACAATTCATTTGATGTTTTCCAGTCAGGTTTTAGACCCCATCATAGCACAGAAACTGCTCTTATCAAGGTAACCAATGACATCCGCCTGAACACTGATGATGGAAAAGTCTCTGTCTTAATCCTGCTAGACCTGAGCGCTGCCTTTGATACTGTTGATCATGGGCTCCTTTTGCACAGACTCCAAGACTGGGTTGGCATCTCTGGATCTGCCCTAAGTTGGCTCAAGTCTTATCTGGAAGACAGGAAATATTTTGTTGAAATTGGGAGTTGTGTCTCAGACTACATGGGCTTGAATTGTGGTGTGCCCCAGGGATCGATCCTGGGACCCCTTCTGTTCAACCTCTACATGCTGCCACTAGGGCAGTTAATACGCAGTAATAACATTCCTTATCACAACTATGCAGATGATACTCAGATCTATGTGTCACTGACAACAGGTGAATATGGGCCGGTGGATTCACTCAACCACTGCCTCCAACAGATCAGCGCGTGGATGCAGAACAACTTTCTCCAGCTAAACTCAAACAAGACCGAAGTTATTGTTTTTGGCCCACAGAAACAAAGACAAAGTGTCAGCAGCTACCTTCATTCTCTGTCTCTTAAACCCTCAAATCAAGTCAGAAATCTAGGGGTAATCATGGACTCTGACCTGAACTTTAACAGCCATATCAAGTCAGTAACATCAGCGGCATTTTACCACCTGAAAAACATTGCCAAAATCAAAAACATAATCTCAAAGCGAGACCTGGAGATACTTATCCATGCATTTGTCTCCAGTAGGTTAGACTACTGTAACGGCCTGCTCACCGGCCTCTCCAAACGAGCTGTAAAACAGCTTCAGTACATCCAGAATGCTGCTGCTGGAGTCCTGACCAGAACCAGGAAGTATGATCACATTAGTCCTGTGCTCAGGTCTTTGCACTGGCTCCCTGTACCTCAAAGAATAGACTTCAAAGCAGCTCTGCTTGTGTACAAGTCTCTCCATGGCCGAGCACCAAAGTACATCTCTGACATGTTAGTGCCATATGAACCATCTCGTACTCTGAGGACCTCAGGGTCGGGCCTCCTGTTGATTCCCAGAGTCAGAACTAAACAAGGGGAATCAGCGTTTCAATATTCTGCAGCTAAAATCTGGAACAGCCTCCCTGAAGGCGTAAGACAGGCCTCTTCTGTGTTCGTGTTCAAATCTAGACTTAAAATATTTCTGTTTAGCCGTGTATATGACTGAAAGGTCCTATCTGCACTTTTCTTTCCTTCCTTTCTTTTTAAATCTTTTTTTTTCTTTTCTTTTAAAGTAAATTTTATGTTGATTATTTCTATGATGTATTGTGATTTTAATGCATTTTTCTGTTTTGTGAAGCACCTTGAATTACTTTTTGTACGAATTGTGCTATACAAATAAACTTGCCTTGCCTTAAATGTAAAGACCAGAGGCATAATAATGTAAATATTGAATCAAGAATCCTAAAAATGACCAAAAAAGCAACCCTAACCCCTAACCCTAAACAATATAAAGCTTGAAATAGCAAGGATCCAACATGAAGTGGCTAAAATCAATAATTTAAAATGTGATCAACAGACAGAATCTGCCGATCACCCACCTCAGCCAGGTGTGTATGTCCAGAGAAAAAACAAAACATTTCCTGAACATAGAAATGTATGCAAACTAATTCGAATAACTTCACTGTCAAACCTGATTGACAAGCTTTCCTTTTCATCTGATTGAATGTGTTTCATGTGTTGAATGTGCAAAAATAATTATACTTAAAAATATCTAATTTAAAATTCCATCAAAAATTTTTTTTTCTGTTTTCATAGGCAAAGTGTAATTAAATTAAAGTGTAATAAAATGGAAGCACAAATGGAAGTTAGAGGAGCAGTCTCAGAAGCAGAAGTCTAAAAAGGCAAAAGCTGTAAAGACTTTTATCACAAATGTTAGAATCATTAGGTGTACCTGCCTGGTACTTACCCTTTGAGCCTTTGAGCAGCCACATTTTCTAACAGCCATAAAAGTATCCATAATGATTACAACAGAAGCAGAGATGCTATTGAAGATGGTGATTCCTATACAAGCTCATTTATCATCCCGTTCTCCAATTAAAACATAAAAAAAACATAATTTTATATCTTTAAAAATTCTGAAAAGCAGAAAAGACATTTTATTTCAGTTTGCAGATTCATGCGGCTTCGCTGTGCCCAGAGGCTGAACACCGCAAGTAGGGGGATGCATCCATTTTTTATGATCTAGCATCTGTCATAGATGCATTGAATCCATGTTGCATGGTGTGCAGATGACCTCATTAGGTTCAGATCCCTGCAAATGAAAGTGTACTTTCTTCTAAATACATCTCGTGTTTGGTTTTACTTTGAAAGCATAAAAAGCAAGAATGTAGATGAAAACAAATCTGTTTGTAAAGACCACTTCAAGCTCAACAAAAAATTCATCCACCACAAAGTCATGCTATAGGTGGTAACTTGACATGAGGCCTGCACAATACATCGCAATATCAAGCTGTGCAATATGTGTCATGCAAAAGATGGTGAACATCGCGATAATGGTTATCGTAAATAGAGCACACCTGGTTACAAGCCGCACCCACTCAATTTCATGTAATAAGCTGCCTTCTTACATACATAAGCCGCATCTGTATACAAGCCGCAAGCATTAAGCCAGTGTTTTCCAACCTTTTCTGAGCCACGGCACACTTTAACCTTAAAAAAATCTTGCGGCACACCAGCATCCAAAAATTAAAAAAAAAGAGAAACTCAGTCTGTATTGATCTACAGCCCCTCCACAATCTCATGGATTTAACTCATGCATTTTTGAGATAATTGTGGCAGAAAAAGCTGGAAACTGCAGCTGTTTTTCTAAAAGATGCAATAAAAGTTAAGTTAGAAAATTTAAAAACAGTTTGATGTGTGTTCGTTGGTTTCAAGACGTTTAACAACAGATCTCCTTGTGCGCTGTCACTCTCACAACCCAATGCATCATGGGAGATGTAGTGCATTAAACGGCCGCCGGAGATCGCGTCTCTGAGCCTCATGGTTTTGTTCACTTGTTCCACGGTCTGATACCGGATTCTGTGGAAAGCTACACCGCTAAAGACGAGCTTTAGCTGGTATTTTTGTTAGAACTGAGCGACTTTACGAGCTAAATCGGGACAAGGAAGTGAAGACTTTAACAACTTCTGATTGGTCAGACTGATGACATGTGATTAAGCCTTCAAGAATGATTGGTGGAGACGGGACTTTTCCAAAATACAGCCGGAGCTGCAGCTGAATCGCGGTACGTCATTCTTATCAAAATGTTTTTAATAAAATAAAATAAACGCAAAGAAAAAGTATTTTACGATCTTTTATATTCCTAACTCCTCAGTGTTTTATCAGGGCCTGCTTGGATGAACACAAAGCTGAAATCCTGGAGATGGGAAATGTTTTTAGATCAGTTAATGAGGGCAATTTCCCACGGCACACTTGACCATCTCCCACGGCACACTGGTTGAAAAACACTGCATTAAGTAACACGGTCAGCCTGACAAAGCATTTCCTGTCTCCCACACTGAATGCAGCTTTTAACCTCACTGTAGGTAGGAGGAGTCAGCATAGCGTCAGCTCTAGTATTTGGATATACCCACATCTGCCAAACAGCATGGACCTCACTTCTGTTCACAAGTTGCTCAGTTATGGGTTTTTTTGTTTAGTTTTTTTTACCTATTGACAATTGAGGTATCATACATAAAATTACAAACAGTAACCATATAATCAACGTTACATCCCTCAGTTATGATGAGGAAATTTACATCCGCGATTCCCCATTTCCCATGAGTCTTAGAGGCTTAAGGTGGGGCCAACGCCCGGGTCGCTACACTGTTGTCAGTGTTTAAGAATGAGCAAGGAGCAGCAGTGAATGGAGGGGCGAACGGGAGAGCACCTCTTCTTCCGCTTGTCGCGGCAGCATTATGGTAGTAACAGAGCTGGTTAAAAAAAACACACCAGTAAAATAAAGCAGCGGCAACTGAAAAGCGCGCGCCTCTGCGCGACGCCCGGTCGCTACGCGCGGCTGCTGGTGGACGGAGCGAATCGTGTCTGTGCAGAGCAATCGGACTTAATACTGTACGTTTTGTGGATGAGGGGCGAGAGAGGATGCGCTGTTACGTGTGGTAGCCTTCAGACTGCCATCTGTCCCACAGCTCTATGTGAACGAGCAGCAGGAGAACATGTCTCCAGCTCACACGCCGGCTGTGGGGCGGTGTGAGCTTTTCAAAGTAAAATTCCGTTCAGTCCTTAGAAACTGTTCAATCACGTGGATTTGTGTTTCCAGTCGTGTCCCGACAAAATAAAGCCTGATGTTATTCCCACATATTTACATGCAGCCAAGCTGCAGATTGCAGCTTTTCCCGCATGGATTCATGTTCATCCAGGCAAAATGTTGTTAGCACCTGTTAGCCTTCACCTAACCGTTCCTCCGGCTTCATTCTGCCACAAAAAAGCACTATAAAATGAGCGAACAGGCGCTTCATAATAACCATAACATAACAATAATAAACGACGTTTAAAAGATCATCTCGTATATTACGGAGCTGCTAATAGATGGGCTAATAAATAGATGGGCCACTGTCACTATGACTCTGAGGTAAATTCACTCCTGAGCATGCGCTGTTCTCTCCGTCACGCAGCTGACTGGCTGCGTGACACTAAGCTTTTAAAGAATAGCATTCAGTCTGGGCTTGAAAGTGGTTAGAGAGAACCTTTTGTATCCTTATCAGGAAAACTGCTTCAGATTTAAGCAGCATGAAACTGAAATGCTGCTTCACAAGTTGTATTTCTGTGACACCTGCGTGCCAAACTTTATCGAAATTCTAAAAATGTCAAATAAAAACACAATTTTGCAATTACACCTTTTCTAATAAATCTTAATTATGCGAACAAACAGAAAAAGATTGACGCAATAAGTCGTTCATAAACATGGCAACGGATGTTAAATATACTTTGATTTAAAGCACATACATTCACATTTCTGCCGCAGCACTAGTGCTCATCATCATCTATCAGACGTCGGCATCTTCTTCAGGCCGTGGAGCGGCGAGCTCCCTACACGTGGGAGGGGCTATGGTTAAAGCCATTTTTGGAAATGATGGTTGGTGATTTTAAGGGGGAGCTGTGGATCCAACAATTCCACATGACACGCTCAACTTTTGATGAGCTGTGTGATGCTGTGGGACCCTGGTGGCGCCCGCTGTGCAGCAACCAAGGCCGCCAGTTCCTACCAAGAAGCGCATCGCCATCCGGATGTTGTTCACATGACTCATTTAAGTAAAAAAGTGTTTCCATTGCAGTTTTGTGAAAAATGTCATTTCGATACGCCTCAAAAACCACCTCTTCCAGCCGCAAAAGCTTTTTCTCGACAAATGAGTTTTTTCAAAATTGTTCTGTTTCCATTAGAAGAATTTCACACTTTCATAGTCAATGGAGAGCTTCAGAGTCTTAACTGGTTTATATTGGATAGATTAAGTCTGTTACTAAAACATGGAGAGACTTGAACACAAGCAGAACAGTTTTAAAGTCTATTCTCTGAATAACAGGCCTACTCTGTACTCAGTAATTATGCTCTACAGCAGTTTAGACAACAGAGAGCAGATCTGTACAGCAGTCTAACCTGCTGGAGATAAATGTAGGAACAAGTCTTTCTCAGTCTGTTTTCATGATATAAAAATGCTAATGATGTTAAATATTCATTGGGCTCCTAAGGGAGTCAGGGCGGGCTTTCTAATCCACTTCAGTCAACCAGTTCTGGTCCTGACAGGAATACATCTGAGAGAAGGAGTAGTGGGGATGCTCCTTCGGTTCAGCACTAGTGAATTTCCCAGGAAGCATCTGTGATTTGCTGCTGTATTTGTAACAACACTATTTTTCTATCCTGAATCAGTGAGACAGAAAATCAGCTCAACAGAAGCATAAATGAAAAAAAGACTATAAGAACATGTTAAAAACACACAAAAAGCATGATATTCACTGAGTGGGTCTGTAAAGAGAATTACTTATTAGAACAGCAGGATGGATAAACATCAAAGTAGATTCTGTTCACTTCGACGCAAAATCATCTGTGTTTGACACTGAAAGCAATCCCTGCCAAAACTGAAAGTAATCATAAAAAAATGAATCAATCTCACACAAATAATTACTTAATGACTGAGAACACCATTACTACCGTTTATCAGCACAAATTTGCGATCAAAAGAGACTGTAAAGAGCCTCTCTGTCTAAGTGATGCTCGAATCGCTCATGATATTCAGGAGCTTTACGGACAAAGCTGAAACTGATCAACCAGCGGCAAATGAAACAGGGATGTGTACATTGACTGTATAAGAGAACTGGACTGAGCGAGTGTGACGTCATCCATAGAAAATGCCTCCTGCTCCAGCGAAATGAAGCCAACTCAGCCGACATGTTTCCACGATACAGACGGCACCATTTGGAGCCAGATGAGGTTAGTAAGCAGTGATTGATCTGAGTCGGTCTGAGTCAGGGTTTCTACGGCAACTACTGTCGCCAATCAGGAGTGAGCTTGTTGGAAGGCCACACCCCTACCACTGAAAGTGGGCTCAAGCATTTTGTTTATCAAGCATTTTGAACGTTTGAGGTGGGGGCCAGCGAGCACCACACGCGTTTCTTGAGGCGTCTGATTGGTCTGTTTATAAATTGAATAACTTGCAATGAAGGAAACATGTCATGAAAAAAATGAGGATTAGCAAGAACATGCTAAAACAAATGTAACAGATCAAAATTGGTTGCTCTGACCAATAGAATGGCTGAGTAGCAGCTGTTTATTTCTCTATGGAGCCACTTCCTGTTTGGAATGCCAGGGGGGAGGAGTCACACAGTCCAGTTCTCTTAAACAGTTAACGGATGGGTTGACTACAGGTCTGAAGGGGCGGTGTGTCTGAATGTTTCCCAGAAATCATTGCACTAATCACAGCTGGTAAATCCAGCCGTGTATTCTGATTATCCAGCGTGGCTGACTTTTTTTAGACTACTTTGATAGGCGTGGCCAAATGTGCTTAACTTCCCAATTAAACATTTATTTTAACATGTATTAATACAATTTAGATTTATTTATCCCTGCAATGATCTGGTACATTTTCCAGAGCCTGCCCTTCAGTGGCTGGGTAGGCTGCAGCATTCCTGTGACCCCAAAAAGGAACAAAGTAAGTCTAGAAAATGGATGGCTGAAATTACATTTAACATTTACTTTTACATTTAGTATTGAAATCACTATTATTTTGAATAACACAACGAACACATTTGTTTGTAGTAATTCTTACTTGAAGTTTATTAAAAAGGGAGCAAATATTAGAAAAGTTGACTAAACTAGTAGAGGTATGGTAAAAAAAAGTAAAATCTCTTTTTTCGTACCAAATTTGACATGTGATTTTAATCGATTTTCTTTTTGACTGCGGTTGACCGCGACACACCCACACCCACAAAATCCCACACCGTAACAGCTCTAATTTATTCCAACGTGAGTGTGGTCCATACAGACGTTTGTTATAATCAAAGGAAGTTTTTCTGGGCCCATGCACACGATTGAATTCTAATCAGATCTTTGATCCGATCAAAACAATTCGCACATGTAACCGCGGCTTCCGTTTCAGGTGTTGAAACAAATTCGTCATACTCCCACTTCTGGTAACAACAGCCTTTAAACAGATTTTGCTGCAAGTGGTTTGATGCTCGTCAAAACCTCAGTAGATAAAACGTAGTTGTCGGCTCACCAGCCAAGATGGAGGGTAGATTTAAAAAAAAAAAAAAAATCAACAAGCCACACATGTTTTTACCAGCTAAATTTTACAAGGAAAAACTATACATGTGCTTTTGTGAAATTATATTTTTCAAACGGAGAGGAACATAAGATTAAACAACAGATTTTTTTAAAGAATCTTTATTCTAAGTAACTCCTTTATTCTACTATGGCGAGAGCAGCCATAAAAAGGCTGGGCTGACTTTACGCCAAACAACAGAAGCCAATAAAGCAGAGTGCTGGGAAAATAAAATCCAGATTTTTCCAAAAACAAATCTTCTAAAACAACAAATCCCACCTGGCCATCAAACACAATGTCCTCTGTAGAGACAACAGCAGTGCCTACACTTCTCCTGGAAGAACACATCTAGCCTCCAACATTCTGACCACTTTCTATGGAAAGGGAGCAATTTAACAAATGTCACAAGATTTAGAATTTAAGAACTCTATTACTCCGATGTGCAATGATCTGTGCAATATGCACAAAGAGAGAGGCAAAAAAATATTTGTTAATCCCAGACTCTGCAAGATGTTCGAGATAAAAAATATGAGAATGTTCATTATATGAACAGTGGTTACATGAACACTATGAGACACTGGTTGGAAATATATAATAATATATAATATAATGTATTAATTTACAGTTTAAGTTACAGTTTTAAGTTACACTTAAAAAGGGAAAGTTGTATATATATTTATGACACACAAACACATTTTTTGAAGTTCGTATTTTTGTTTTTTGTGAAACATTCTAAACTTTAAGGCCTCATTTTAGTATAAAAAATACAGTGGAGTAATAAAGTATAAATGGAGTATTAAAAAAGTATGAGCTCATGTAGTACTCAGTACTTGGTTTGGCTCCCTTTGTGTGAATCATGTGGCAAAAAGGCTTTATCACTACAGCAGACACGGGAGGGAAAAAATAAAATGTTTTTGTAAGGCAGGCTCTACAGCATTAAATATGCATATTTGGGGAAATGTTCTCATTAAAATAAAGGACTTCAATAAGTTAAATTAACCTAGTTAAGTCCTATATTTTTATGTGTTCCTAATATAGGACTAAATTAAGTTGAATAAATCTTGAATTTCAAATTAAAATGGAAAAATCCTTTTAATCCATCATAGGCAAACAATGGCAGCAGCTTTCAAAGCTGCCAAACATATAACCACTTTCATTTCAAAACATAAAATAAACACAAACTCGTTTTTCAAGAAGATTCTGAACAAGTTTCGGAATATTAACATAATTTGCCTGATTAGGGAATGAGTTTAAACTTAACCAAATATTTGTACTTACAGTGTTTTTACTTCTTGAAGACGCCTTGGAACCAGAGACACTGAAGGCTCCAACTTCCCTCTAAAATCACGGATAAATTCACATACTTAATGTTCAAGTACTCATCCAGTTAACTTACACTTATTCCAAATTTAACAGGTTAGCAAACAGTAAAACAAAAAAGTTTGTACTTACAGTCTTTGTATTTTAAGCTAAACAGACTTTAAAAACCTGCACTTTCTTTTTCAAGAAAGCGCTTTTTTCCTGAACAGAAATGGCGCTGCTCGCACGCGCTTCCCGCCCCGCCTTACGAGGAGTATGGGCGGAGTTTGCCGCTGCTCTTAAAGGGCCAGTGTCACATTTAAACAGCAGGAAAATGGAGCTAAAACAGAGGCTGTCAGAATTCCCCTAAAAGACCAAAGAGTATCTAGTCTAGTCTATCCAGTGTCCTGGATATGCTATTCTGACACATGTTGACTATTTTTTAATGACAATTATGATGTCTCCCATTTTCCATAGTGAAGTCAAGTCAAGTCAAGTCAACTTTATTTATAAAGCGCTTTTAAAACAGCAGAAGCTGACCAAAGTGCTTAACAATGCAGAATAAAAACAAAACAACAAACTAAAACAGAATAAAATCAATAAAAAGCGATACATTTAATAAAAATACATAAAACCAATAAAAATAAATTTATAAAACCAATAAAAACATGCACCTGAAAAAAACCTGAAAAATATTTTCTGATTAGAATTGCCTTCCTTAAACTCTGTATCATTCAGTTTCACAATCTTTTCAGGGCTCGACATAGCCATTTGTCCGCTGGCCCGGTCCTGTTTTTCGAGCAGTGCGGACCACAAGACTTTACTTTTCACTTGTCCGCTCGGGCCACTAAAATATCTAACGGTTTATATATTCTTCACCTTTTTCAATAAAGTAAATTTTGCGAAAACGTGTAGATTTACCTCGTCTTCATAATGTAGTTTTTCTGCTAGTCCTGTGTTCAGACTTCAAGGGTTTCTATGGGAAACCTTTGATCACTTCTCCTTCTCTCCCGCCTGCGCGCGCGCGGCTTTCACTGCCGAGCACCACGCGGCACGCGCTCACTACTTTTTTTTTTCAAACTTTATTGAATGTTACAATTCAATACAAAACAATGTTAAACAGCAACAACGAAGGCACAAGCCAGTGGGTTATTATTACATTTGATTATAAATCCGACACCGTCACTGAAGAGAGACTGAAGCATGTCAGAGATGTGGAAGACATGGCAGGAATAGATAGGAATATGTTGGATGGAGTAATGGGTGGAATTAGTACTATGGACAGCAAGATATTTAATGAATGCATTGAAGATGAAACTGTATGCACTAAGCTTTAAGCTGAATGTCAAAGAATCAAAGGCAACTCCAAATACCTGAATCTCAGACTCAAATGCAGTAGAATGTTAAACTACTTAATTTTGTTTTTCTTTACAACACTGTAAGCAGTATTTCTAGTTAGCTGAATGATCTCAGTTAGACCTGCACAATATGAGGAAAACTCGCGATATGCGATATCAGAGATTAAAATTGCGATAACGATATAATTTGCTGTATATAAACAAACAGCAAAATAACCAAATAACCATTCCCAGTTTAAAAATTATACTCCAAATAACCCACGTTGACATAGGTTACAAACATCTAACATAACAGGGCTCCATCTGATTGGTCAACAATGTGAAGGCGTCCATCCGATTGGTCAAATGCATTAAGGGATTTATTTGATTCGTTAAATGGTTCAAGCTGCCATTAGATTGTTTTAACACATTTAAGGTTTATGATTTATTGCGATATTTGCCGTTAGAAGCACCATGAAAACTTCTGAACTAGTGTTACCTACTACACTGCAGTGTTCTCTTCAAAACATCTGAAACAGACTAGAGCAGATTTAAGTTTGATATGGTCTATTTTCAGTCATTGAAAAGTGTAGAAATAAGTGATGTCACCAGAATGCACCAAATTGCACCATATTAAAAGTTTCCGGGGGGGCATGCCCCCGGACCCCCCTAAAGTTGCAAGCACTTGCGGAGCGGCGGGTCCCGCCATGCGCGGTGTCGGGCCAGTAACTTTCAGGCAGGGCCAGTAAGTTTCAAAAACTACTGGCCCTGTGGGCCAGTGCAAATTTCTGGGCTATGTCAACCCCTGCTTTTGTATAAATATATTTCCAAACAAAAGCCTGTGTTTAGAGGATCAGATGCAAAGGAGTTTGTGAATCCACTCCTACTGTCAGGAACTGGAGGTGTAAGACCCAAAATGCAGGAAATTAGGCTTGGTGGCAGAAAGGTAAACATTTAATCAATACACTTAAACAGGATAAAAGTCATGGAGAAACAAAAAGGAGGTAAAGCAGACGAACAAACAAGTTATGGTTCAGGAATCATTGAAATGTTTCTTGTTTTCAGGAACTGACTGCATCCGTATCATTTAACACTAGAACGCCCAGGATTTTTCACTCCCCCTGCAGCGTCCAGAGCACAGCCAAATGGCTGGGTGGCTCGAAATGACTTATTCAACAGCCTTCAATTAGCGACCTTTCATTTGTTAATGCAGCACCAACTACCTGATCATCTGGATGAAGACATGTCCTAGCTAACCACATTCTTTACTCAGATCAGGGTGGGGGAGGTTTTTCTGCTTCAAAAGAGCCTCCAAGCTCTGACAAACTTTGACTCCCAGTTTGTCAACTGAAAAACCAAGATGCCTTATTTTTACTACCCTGAGCAGACATTGAAAATTATCCTGGAGCAAGTCAACCCATTTGACTCTGAGAGAGAAGAGATAGTCCTTTAGCTGGACTCGGACTGATATTTCTTTTGATAAGATTTAATGAACATCTTGTTCTCATTTGCTGATTCTAGCAGTTGTCTATTCATTTATTTTCTGTGCCTGCTCATCCTGGTCAGGATCACAGGGGTCTGCTGGAGCACATCCCAGCTAGTCACAAGCAACTGGGGAGGGGTACACCCTGGATGGGTTACCAATCCATTGCAGGGCCACATAGATGAATAACCCGGCACACTCACATACACACCTATGAGAAATTTAGTCATTTAATTTAACCACGTTTCTTGGATTGGGAAGGCAAAGGAGGCCTATTTGACATGTTTTGGAATTTATAGTTTCAACTAAAATTCAACACAAAAAATTAAAATAAACAAGTGAAACAACATATATCTTTACATTGCTGAAGGTTTTCATTGCTTAGATCTCAGAAATCAGATCACAGTTGAGGAGATTTCATTGCCATCAGAAAAGAGAGGACGACAGAGAGGAGACACACTGTGCCAACAGAAAAAGCAAAATATGCCACGATGTGGCTTTCAGAAAAGGTTGGGAGGCCTCTCCATCACAGCACAATTGAATGTTACACTGCTGAGGAAGAGCCTACTGCTTTGGTCAGAAGTACGGTGTCGACTCGCTTACAGAGTTTCCTGTGTTTCCTCACTCTGAACATGCTTCAGACTATTCGGGACTGTGTTGTTCAGCATGAATGTCAGACAGCTGGTTCATGGCCCTCCCTGAACTAATGGGGTTCATTGCCATCCTCCTTGTGAGGGGGGATAAAACTTCCATCCATGCAAAACGCAGGATACAAGATCGTTGGCAAAAATGGGAAATCCACTGATCTATAAAAACTATGGTCAGAAACCACTTCAACGACATCATGCGGCATTTACACTTTGATGTCAAGGGCACGCGCATGGAACAAGTTGGGACTGACAGGTTTCCTGCAATCTCCAATGTTTGTGGGTTTGTTGTTGCCAACTGCATCAAACTTTCAACCCAGGCAAAATTCACTGGGAGCTTCCAGAATCAGTAAAAAACCTTGCACAGGTACATGCGGGAGCTGAGAAGGCGAAAAAGGAATACCGTGTTTGGTGACAAGCTCCCATACCTGGCAAAGGGAAACGGGCAATATGCCAGGTGAATAGTCAGTACAAGAACAATAATGCCAGAGTGTGGTTTGTTGATTGCTACAAGTATACCATGTGGCAAATGCAGAAAGGAGATTGTGGGGCAGTACCAAGTATGTGCAGACAAGTAGTGGGTTGAAGATATGACTTTGACCACATGATTTCTTTGCTTGAACATTTCAGTATTATGTCGGAAAAGAAGTGTCTCTTGTGGATGAACGATAAATCTCAGCCAAAAAGAAAAAACAAACTGTGGTGACCTCTTACTAGAAGTGACAGAGGTGAGGGGACATAGTGAAAACTTGCGCAGCCACTTGGCTTATCCTTTTTGCATGCCAAAAGAACAACCTAATGGCTGTGCTGTTCACGTGCAAACTATGTTGA
This sequence comes from Oryzias sinensis, assembly GCA_037389245.1. Taxonomy (NCBI): domain Eukaryota; kingdom Metazoa; phylum Chordata; class Actinopteri; order Beloniformes; family Adrianichthyidae; genus Oryzias; species Oryzias sinensis. The sequence goes on along the minus strand of CM074496.1, from coordinate 28,737,509 downwards.
AGGCTGCTCTTTGGGCATGTAAATTTTAACTAATCCAGCCACTTGGCTGTCCCTTGGACATTGTAGGTAGAAAAGCCAAATGGCTGCCCTACGGGCGTTCTAGTGTTAATCAGAAATGTTTCATCTACTTCAGGGTTTTGGGGGGTTAACACAGAACCAATGAGCTGCATCCAGACTCATTTTCCAACTGACTAACTGCCTGTAGACTAACTGCCGTCTACTAAACAATGTTTCATTTAATGTCATTTCATTCTCTGTTCATTTTAATCAATGTTTTCCCGTTTTTATGGAACTTTGATCCATAAAGTACTGCATGTTGTTGTTTCACTAATAGGTTCATGATTCGTTGAATTAACGCACATGTAAGAAAACAAAAAGTTTTCCACCTACGGGCAGAAAATACCAACGAGTTTGAAGCAAACTCAAAAAGGTGACACAGTGACAATGGTGGGATACATTTCTGAAGCACCTCTGGTGCTGGTAATTCCTGCACCAGTGGGGGCTAATTAGTCAAGAGTTAGGATGAGTGGCAGGGGGGGGTTACAGGCCTGCATGTCTTTAATCTCCTGCGCCTTCCACTGGAGTTGTATGGTGACATTGTCACTGTTGGCTGGCCCTCATTATAACCTGAGATGTGCTCCAGGACGAGACCTGTGACACCACTCCAGAGGCAACGGTATTACTGAAGAAGCCTTAACCCTCAAACAGCTCACTCTAAAAGGAGCTGCATTTTTTGACTCAAAAGTGAAAGCAGTGATGTAATCGCCCCGCCACCCCTCTGCTAATGCTTTTAAGAAATGATTATTGCGACAAGTTTCCCAGGGTGGATTTGAAAATGCAAATGCAATCCCCTCATTGCATTTTCGTTTTAATTATGACACAGAATAAACGGTTTTAAGTATAAAATCAAAAAGCATTTTGAAATATTGCTTTTTCATTTTAATTTTGAGGCATTTGATGCAGCTACATTTTGAAAATTAAAAAGCATTTCTGTTAATCCATTTTAATTGTCAAATTAGACATTTCTAAATTAATTATGTTACACATTTACCATGGAACGTCTTGAAAATGAAATGTCAAATACCATTTTCATTTTAATTTTAATTAAGTGACAGAATAAGCTGTGTTGAGGAAGGAAATGAAAAAGCATTTTGGTGGATTGCTTTTCATTTTATTTTTGAGTCAAAAAATGCAGCTTCATTTTGAAAATGAAAAAGCATTTCTGGTTTTGACTTTGCTTTTTATTTATGCTACAGAATTGCTTCCATACACATGTCCCATCAGACGGAGCTTATGACATTTGAGCTTCTGTCCTGTAGGGCAAAACATTACTGGGTCATTTATGTCTTCGATATGGAAATTACAAGACTTGTTGACCTAAACTTAAGCTTAGTTAGTTAGATCAACATATTAAATTGAGTTGGATAGATGTAAAAAATTAAGTTGAATAAACTTAATTCAATTAGGTGTTACCAACTGAAGTGATTCATTTAAGTTGGATCAACTTTTTTCTTTTTAGAGCGTAAAAAGCTTGTCTTAAAAAAATATACATATTTTGCGTTGTAAGGCAGCAAACAAACAAAAAATAATGAAAAAATGTGAGGTTTGATTTTTTCTTGTTAACGTTGTGATCAGCTGAACGGATGTTTCCCATTACGTCTCTCAGAAGTGAATATCTGCCTTCTTCATCATAAGATTAGACTCCGCTCCTGTAATTACTCTGAGTTCAGCCTTCAGGTGAGAAGTACACAGGCGCATATATTTGCATAATTAAGACGGACTATTTAAATGTAGATTATTTTAATCAGCCAGTATTTTCCAGTTGCCTTGATGTTGATAATGAATTAGAGCGTTGGTGTTAGTTCCTGGGAGAAAGTAAATGGAAAAAATGCTTTGAATAAATCACAGGAGACCCAACGTGCACACGTGCACACAGAAAGGTCGACCGGCTAAAGAATGATATTCACTTGTTGATTAAAATGCAATATATGGAAATTGTGCATAAAGAGGGCTTCATCATGATCACACTTTAACCTTTCATGAAAAAGGTCAAATCAGGTCAGTTTATCTTTATGAATGGCACTAAGTTTCAAACTTTTAGGGAACATTTTTTGATTATTTCCCTTCTTCTCCATGATTTTTGATATATTGGGTGTCATTGTTTTTGTTTCTTTAGGGGAGTTGGTTTAGCTCGTGCTGGTTTGCGGCGGCTTCCGTCCGTGAAACCAGGGTTCAAATCTGGGCTGCTCCCTGTTCCAGTCTCTACTTCTGTGCCGGTCCCAAGCCCAGTTGCTTTGAGAAGGTTGCATCAGGAAGGGCATCCAGCATAAAACATTGCAACAGTTTACGATGCAAATTGTTCGCTGTTGCGACCCCTGATGGGAAAAGAGAACGAAAAATTGATTTTGTTTCTTTCTTCTGTTGGCTTTATAGTTTTATGATTTTTTTTTTAATTTAAGGTCTCATTGCTTTATTGAGATTTTCAGTGTTTCGAAAACCAAGTTTTCGTTTGTTCTGTTAATAACCTTCTTGAATATCCCATTTTAGCCCAGTTCTTGCGTTTTTTTTTGTGTTTCTCACTGTTTATTTATAGAATAACAAACTCCTGTGGAGCTTTTGGTGCCAAGTGACCCCAAAAGGGACAAAACTGGTTTAGAAGATGAATGGATGAAAAATGAATGGATAATTGTATTCTATTTTCTCAAAATACCAACTAAGAGCCAAAAAATCAGTGAAGAGGGTACAGATATGGAAACACAGTGATGAATAGGTGCCATAATGATTGCAGTTTGCTCCGCCCACCTTAACCCTTAGTAGTTTCTAAGCCCGCTGGTCCATTTGCCAATCACATTGACTGTTTACAAAAACATAGGAAGGACACAGATCCAGCCCAATAGTATAGTTTTCATTCCAAATTTAACATGAATTTAACATAATGGTGATACCTCTGGAGAAAAAAAACATTGGAACATTGTACAGTATATAGTTTAATGGAGCTCTGGCACCTTTTAAAAATATTTTATTTTTATTTTGTCCTTGTCTTTGCTTTGCTTTGCTTTGCAGATTTCCCCATTTTTATTTTTGTCTCTACATGTTTGATCTTTATTATAAAACATAGAACTTGTTTGATCTCTAGTTTTTGTGACTTTTGCAGGAAAAAAAGACGGATTTACGACTCGGACTTGAGCTTATTGTACAGTTTCAACTTCAATGTGTGTTATAATAGAACATATCTAAAATAAAACAGAGTAGGGGTTGTACTAAAACGATGGGTATCAAGCATTACCACAAAACACTTTGAAAGATTAATCATTAGAGCAAATTTTAAAGTAGTAAATAAAACATTAAAGAAAAAGCCCTGAAAGGTTAACAACTTTTTGAAAAAAGGGAATTGGGAAGGACAAAATGTTAGACCCCATTCATTCAATATCTGCTTAAATTATTTTATAAAATAATGGATGTGATCTATTTTTTTGCCAACAACCTAGTATTAGGGCCACCATAAAAGTATATCAATACATTTATAAAAACACAGTGGTGAATTTATGAGAAAAAAAGTTGTAATTTTATGAAAATAAAGTCATGAAATTATGAGAAAAAAGTCAAAATCTTACGAGAATAAAGTCCATCCATCCATCCATTTTCCTCCGCTTATCCGGGACCGGGTCGCGGGGGCAGCAGTCTAAGCAGAGATGCCCAAACTTCCCTCGCCCCAGCCACTTCCTCTAGCTTCTCTGGGGGAACCCCGAGGCGTTCTGGGGCCAGCCGAGAGACGTATTCTCTCCAGCGTGTCCTGGGTCTTCCCCGGGGCCTCCGCCCAGTGGGACATGCCCTGAACACCTCTCCAGGGAGGCGTCCAGGAGGCATCCGGACTAGATGCCCGAGCCACCTCAACTGGCTCCTTTCGATGTGGAGGAGAAGCGGTTCTACTCCGAGCTCTCCGCGGGTGACCGAGCTTCCCACCCTATCTCTAAAGGAGCGCCGCGCCACCTGCGGAGGAAGCTCATTTCAGCCGCTTGTATTCGGGACCTCGTTCTTTCGGTCATGACCCATAGCTCATGACCATAGTTGAGTATTGGAACGAAGATCGACCGGTAAATTGAGAGCTTTGCTTTTCGGCTCAGCTCTCTCTTTACCTCAACGGACTGATACAGCGACCGCATAACTACGGACGCCGCTCCGATCCGCCTGTCAATCTCATGCTCCGGTCTTCCCTCACTCGTGAACAAGACCCCCAGATATTTAAACTCCTCCACCTGGGGTGAGGATACTCCACCCACCGAGAGATGACAAGCTACCTTTCTCCGGTCAAGAACCATGGCCTCGGATTTAGCGGTGCTGACCCTCATCCCAGCCGCTTCACACTCGACCGCAAACTGCCCCAATGCACGCTGGAGGTCCTGGCTCGATGAAGCCAACAGGGCAACATCATCTGCAAAAAGCAGAGAGGATATCCTGTGGTCCCCAAACCAGATCCCCTCCGGCCCCTGGCTGTGCCTAGAAATTCTGCCCATAAAAACTATGAACAGAACCGGTGATAAAGGGCAGCCCTGCCGGAGTCCAACGTAGACCGGGAACAGGTCTGACTTACTGCCGGCTATGCGAACCAAGCTCCTACTCTGGTCATACAGAGACCAGACAGCCCTTAGTAAGGCTCCCCGGACCCAATACTCCCAGAGCACCCCCCACAGGATACCACAGGGGACGAGGTCGAACGGCTTCTCCAGATCCACAAAACACATATGGACTGGATGAGCGAACTCCCACAATCCCTCCAGCACCCTAGATAGGGTGTAGAGCTGGTCCACTGTTCCACAACCAGGACGGAAACCGCACTGTTGTTCCTGAATCCGAGGTTCGACTATCGGACGGACTCTCCTCTCCAGTACCCTGGCATAGACTTTCCCAGGGAGGCTGAGGAGTGTGATTCCCCTGTAGTTGGAACACACCCTCCGGTCCCCCTTCTTAAAGAGGGGAACCACCACCCCTGTCTGCTAGTCCAGTGGTACAGTTCCCGACTGCCACGCAATGCTGCAGAGACGTGTCAGCCAAGACACTCCCACAGCATCCAGAGACTTGAGGTACTCAGGGCAGACCTCATCCACTCCCGGGGCCCTGCCACCGAGAAGCTCATTGACTACCTCGGTGACTTCAGCCCGGGTGATAGACAGGTCCACCCCAAATTCCTCACCCTCTGCTCCTTCAAAAGAAGGCGTGTCAGTGGGATTGAGGAGATCCTCGAAGTATTCCTTCCACCGCCAACAATGTCCCCAGTCGAGGTCAACAGCCCCCCACCTGCACTTAAAACTGTGCCTGTGGAGAACTGCTTTCCCCTCCTGAGGCGCCGGACGGTTTGCCAGAACTTCTTCGAGGCCAACCGATAGTCCTTCTCCATGGCCTCACCGAACTCCTCCCAGACCCGAGTTTTTGCCTCTGCAACGGTCCGGGCCGCAGCTCGCTTAGACTGCCGATACCTGTCAGCTGCCTCTGGAATCCCACAAGCCAGCCAGACCTGGTAGGACTCTTTCTTCAGCTTGACGGCATCCCTTACTTCCGGTGTCCACCACCGGGTTCGGGGGTTACCGCCGCGACAGGCACCAGAGACCTTGCGACCACAGCTCCGAGCAGCAGCACAGACAATGGAAGCGGAAAACATGGAACACTCGGACTCAATGTCCCCAACCTCCCTCGGTACCTGTTTGAAGCTCTCCCGGATGTGGGAGTTGAAGACTTCCCTAACGGAGGGCTCAGCCAGACGTTCCCAGCAGACCCTCACAGTACGTTTGGGTCCTCCAAGTCTTTCCGGCCTCCTTCCCCGCCAGCGAATCCAACTCACCACCAGGTAGGGATCGGTGGACAGCTCCGCCCCTCTCTTCACCCGAGTGTCCAAGACACAAGGCCGAACGTCGCCTGAAACAACTACAAAGTCTATCTTCGACCTCCTGCCTAGGGTGTCCTGATGCCAGGTGTATTGATGGACACCCTTGTGCTCGAACATGGTGAATAAATGGTGAGAATAAAGTTGTAAATTTAAAAGAAAAATGTAAATATTTTACTAGAGTAAAATAATGAAAAATTAAGAAATAAGCAGTAATTTTACAGAATAAAATCGTAATTCTATGACTTTTTTCTCGAACTTTTTAAACATTTTTTTCCTAACGACTTTAGTCTCGTAAACATTTGGACTTTTTTCTCATATTTTAAGACTTTAGTCATGGGAATGTATTTATTTATTTATCTTATGGTGACACTAATATTCTGTCATAATACATTCATTTTTGGAGTAAAATTAAGCCATTAGGATGGGAGACAGCAGAAAGTTCTTCCCTTTTAAACACTGCCTGCAGCAGCTGTTTGACGTACTGCAGAATTTGTAACTTCAGTCAGCTTCTAACTTGCATCATTCAAGCTTGTGTAAAAAAACAGCACATCCGCGAGAATTTGACTAGTTTATGGTAGCTGTGATGATTGTGGCTCTCAGTGGAGGCATCGATGCACAGATCCACAAGCTGCTGCTCAGCTCTGCTAGAGAAAGTCCTCCAAACGCTGGCTCAGCCGTGTGCTTGACCTCCAACTCGTGTCTTCCAAAACCCCAAAAAAGTGCACAAGAAGCCGAAATTAGACACTTTTTTTTCTTTTCTTTATTTTTTTGGACGTCAGGCTGACTGTAAATATCATCTTTGATCCTGCGATCACGGTGCAAGTTGACTCAGATCCAAGCAAGCATTAGGCGACGGAGGGATCTGCATGAAGACAGGCCCCGTTCATGCTGCGCTCCAGCTGATCGCGCCATCTGGCCTTCCTCAACAGGCGTGTGCTCCTTGAAAAGACACTCGACTGATCTGCGGGGGAGAGGGGAGACGGTGCTGCATGACACTCCCCGCCACTCTGATGTGAATACAGGATGAGACCTCCAGACTGGTTTTGGCAGCGCTTTCATCATTTCCACAACAACACATGTTATAACCTTTTCACAGTCATTTTACGATAAACAGCGGACGGCGATAAATGGCCCGACAGTAAAGCAGCAGAGGGGAAACGATGTTCTAAGATGCAGAAGTGCTAGATCGTCTGCAGAGCAGGTACGACACTAGAGGAAAACCTTCTTGTGTCTCAGACAGCTGTTGTGTGAGTGTAAACACATCCAAAAAGGTGGTCTGCTGATGGAAACAACACATATGCAAGTCACAAGTGTGGACAGAAAGATCAATAGAAGCTGGGATCTGCCAAACCAGACAAGATCGATGATTGATCTCTGCCCAGATGAAAGAAAACAGCTGATTAGGTTTCGTTAGAATAAATTTTGTGTTCAGTTTTTCCTGATTTGTGGTGGTTGAAAGAACAGGCTTAATGTTGAAAGAGCTGGAGTGCGACAAGACACCCTAAGAGACTCCACTCCCTGGTCTGGATGCTGACAAAGCTCCTGTCTTCTGAACATGTTGCAGTTCCTCAAACGACCACTGGAGGCAGGTTTCAAAAGGGAAACTGTTTTTCATTGACTCCCACTTTAAGAATCTGTTTAAAACTATCTATTAGAAGTTTTCACTTCATGGTGTTGCAGAAGGCTCTGGTTCAAATCGCAAACGGGTTCTGTCTGTGTGGAGTTTCCATGTTCTTCTCGGTTTTAAACATTTCGTGGGTAAATTTATGATTTAAAATGAATTAATAATGTCCTTCAGGTGTAAATGCGAGTGTTTGTGGTTGTAGGTCTACTCTCCCCGGATAGACTGCCACACCTTCGCCCAACAGCAGCTGGGATTGGCTCCAGCAACTCTTAGAGATTAATGGGGTTTAGGAAATGGATGGATGTTTGCACAGAGGGGCGTAACATGCCAGCAGCTATAAGCACATGACGTTACATAATGTGCTCTGAGATGCAGGAATATCCATTCACAGCTCTAAGGTCCTGCAGTCAGGATGGACCAAAGTGGAGGGATCATCTGGGACCATCAATGCAAACCAAGAAGATAGTAGGCTAACCAATCAGACACACAGATGAAGAGCAGCCACAGCAAGCCTGAGTGACAACAACACCAGGAAGAAGCTAAATACACACCATGAACAGGCAGGAAAAACACCAGGAGGGTGAAGGCAAACATGGCACCTGAGGTCAATCCTGGACACATCATCTATGATCTGCTCAGATGTTTCACAGAGCCCAAGCTCTTCGGGTGGAGGATGTCAATTGTAGATCTGTTAAAGAGACTCAAAGGTTGAAAACGCTAATAAATAACAGGATGGAAAAATGGAGGATTTTGTTGACTAAAAGTTGATGTGTTTTAGGTTTCTGATTCTTGTTTTAGAAAGGAGCCACAAACCAGTAGGATGCTGATAACTCCAGGAGTCCACATCTGAGTCCTCCAAGTGTAGCATGTAGACCAGCTGGCTGTGATTTTGATGTCAAACAGGATCACCGAGAGAGAGAAAGAAAGGCCTCGATGGTTTTGGGATCTTGAAGCCGTTTCCTTTCTTCGCTGTAGTTGCAGTTGAAATGTTGACAGATGAAGTTGTAATTTGCACTCGTGTCACTCAGAGCCACATTTTAATTCACACCACTGGGCATGTGAGATTTGGTTTCAGTATCACAAAAATCTCATGAATTCAGTCGCATTTTAATAAATCTGTCAAGTTCCCATCTTGAAAGTCCCCAGAGACCCCCCCCCCAGAAATCCAGAGCTGAAACCAAACTTGTATGATCAATGTTCTTGTCTGTCTGGTATCTATTAAAGCACGACATGCAGCCTCACTAGACAGTGCTCTGAACCTTTTTTCTTCAATGATTTGTGATCTTCACTGGTGTCCATGGATTACATGAAATCTTTCCACCTTTATCCACCTTTGTCATGGTAGGGAGAACACGTCAATAGAAGAGGGGGGGGGGGTCATCTAAGATAGCACAAGGGGTTAACCAATAAGGAGCTTCAATGGCAGATTGGTTAGAAAACATGCAGGACACCAGCCTTTGAGCTCGACATCTGTGCTCTAGGCGTAAAGAAATATGCAGCAGGAATTTTCATTGACTTAAAAAAAGGATTTGACACTCTCAATCATGACATCCTACTCAACAAACTGGAAGTGTATGGGATAAGAGGACTAGCGCTAACTTGGGTCAAAGGCTATTTAACGGGAAGAAAACAATTTGTCAAGATTGATGAATTTACATCAGAAACCAAAGAGATAAGTTGTGGTGTCCCACAAGGATCAATTCTGGGCCCGCTGCTATTCAATATATACATAAATGACATATTCAATGTTTCAAAGCTTATGAAACTCACATTATTTGCTGATGACACAAACATATTCTATTCTACAGACAATCATAGGGAACTTATCAATATGGTAAACACCGAGTTAAACAAAATAAAATCATGGATGGATTCTAGCAAATTATCTTTGAACCTAGATAAAACCAAAGTGATGTTTTTTGGTAACTACAAATCCAAAACCGAGCTCAGAAATTGAAATAAATAATATCTTAATTCAAAGTGTTACAGAGATCAGATTCTTAGGGGTTTTTATCGATGACAAACTAAGTTGGAAGCCTCACATCAGACACATACAAACTAAAGTCTCAAAAAGTATTTCAGTCATGAATAAATCTAAACATATATTATAATATAACAGTAGATATTTATTGTACTGCTCCTTAATATTACTATATTTCACCTACTGTAGTAGAGCTCACTACATCCTCTCTTTCTACTTCAAAAACGAGCCGTCAGAATTGTACATAAAGGAACTTCAAGATCAAACTGATAAGAACCAGAAAGAAAAGTTTCTGTGTGTCGATGTGTGGCACTAAACTTTGGAACAGGTTCAGTAATGAGCTCAAAAAATGTTCAAATATTCAAATATTCAAGAAAATGAATAAAGAAACTCTGATTTCACGATATGAAGATAAGAGGAGTTAAGGATCAAAAGGTGTTTGAATAATTCAAAATTATATACAAAAATGTGTGAACTTGTTTGTGGTGAAATAATCAAAGCTCTTTTAATAACAATCAATGAGTATCATATTGTAATGTGCAATAATGATTACTGAAATGTTTGAGTTACAATCAATAAACTATTGATTTTCTGTACTTGATCTGCAATGCGTAGCAATAATTACTGGTTTATTGTGATCATGTGTTCTAATGATAATCAATGATTATTACATAATGGTTACCGTCACTGTTTACTGAAATTATGAATGAATGTTTTCGGAAGATAATCAATCATTACTGAGAACTGGATTTTGTTACTTGAAAAGAATCTATCGGATCAGAACTGGATTACATAAATGTAAAACTATAAAATGAATGAACTCAGTAGGGGTAGGATTATATAAACTCCTTTTCAAGCAATAAATCAAGCTCTACTTGACTTTAGTTATTGATCACTGTATTTAATTAAGCAAATATCATTTTAGTTACTTTTTTGTTTTGGTTTATTTTCTGTCTTTTTTTAAATATGCATTTCAACATTTCTGGAATGAGTTTGATAAATATGTGTACATTCTTCCTTGCTTTGAGTACAACCCTTGAAAATCAAATCAACTCAATCAAAACCATATAAAAATAATATTTCCACACAAATGAACACTCCTGTGGATTTTTACGCCTCATTAATCACTTTTTGCAGAAGAGCAAAAGGAGAAACAAACAGCGTTTGTTGTATTATTTCACTGTTTACATTTTTGTACCTGCATTAAGGCCTCAGGGAAAACAATTTGTGTTTTTGCTTATTATTGTCTTTAAAAAAGGCTCACTGGATATTTGTCATACATACCGTATCTTAGATTTCATCAGAAGAGTCGTTCTGTACCCTGCAGCCAGAGTTAGGACAACAATAATAACTGTTTCAGGGTGAAAGAGCAGATGTAGACAATAATAACACTAACCGCTGTTGTGGGACTGGGGGGTTCCTGTGGCAGCTGTGATCATACAGTGTTGACCTTTTTCCCTGGATGAAAACTTCCTCATAAGAAATGATGGAAAAGTTGATATTTTTCTGCGGACCCCAGGGGTAATAAAGGAGTATGGATTTTTTTGTAGGTGTGCAGACTCCAGGTCAGTTTCATTTAGATTGGAGCTTGTTTGGCGGTGTTGAGGGCTCGTGCAGACCAGACCCCTGCAGTCAGCTGCACCTCCACCTTCATGCTGAAGCTGGAGGTGCCTTCCTGCCCCAGCGACCTTATTGGACTCTGTTCAGCACAAATTGAAGCTGCTCTTAAACCGTGGGTTCGGTTGTTTTTTTTTTGTTTAGGTAAACCTATGAGGCCAGAACAGTCTCATAATTCAGGATTGCACACACTCCGAGTCACAAATGCACACACTTCGATTCATACAAACCGGGGTTTGAGTATCATACATGTTCAGATGATAAGACCTGAGGCGCCTGCCTACTTTAAATAAAATGCACCATTTCTGATTCTAACCAACATGTTTCTGTTTCTGTGTGGCTGTTTTCACAGCTATTAAATCCTCGCACCTTAAAAAGATTCCTGATAAAAACCCTTTACCAGGAGAAGATCAGGTTTTCCATCGCTCCAGGCCTCATGCGAGGAAGTGATGGAATTATCAGGGAAACATGGAAAAGATGAGACCCTAGTTATTAATAACCCTAAAGCTCCTTTGGTTTTGGTCCTTTCCATCTGAAACTCTGCTTGATGAACTGCAGCGCAGTTGTTTTTCCCGATTCAATGAGGCCTTCCAAGCGTGGGCGTTCGCTGGAGGCGGAGTGATCCTCCCTGGTCTCAGAATCCAAACAGACCCAACATGAAAGGAAAGTGCAATTACCCAGCTTTATTTCAGATCAATCCAACGCCACTTCCAGGGAGTGTAGGAGTGGACTCAGCCTTCTCTTTTGTGTGAGGGCTGTCTGCTGAGCTTTTTCCGTGCAGAGCAGAGACGTGTAAAGTCAGCGTGTCACTCACGTGGACGTGACCCAGGAAAAACACAACTCATTTCCTGACAAGTGCTTTTACCAATCCCATCAAACCTGCCGTTAGAAATGCTGTTTTCTGCTCGCCAAAGGTTTTGGTTTCTCCATCTGAGCGATTCCTGCTGAGACTTTGAAGACCATAACAGTCAGGTTTCTTTCTGCTTTGATTTATCGCATCCTTTGATAAATCGTAGAATCCCTCTTTGAAAATTGACCGAAAATCATTAAAAAATATCATTCACTATTATTTCACATTTTCACAATTTTGAACACTTCGAGTGGAAGTTACACACCCTTTGGACGTACGGTTGATGCTGTTGTACGATGTCCGAATGCCACGCTCGTCGTTATTACGGTGCGAGTACTTTTTATGTCATTTCCTAGTCACAGGGGACCAGGTAATCAGATTAAACTACAGTGGTAATAAAGCCCACAGTGTAATATCCTTGTATGTGGATGCTCGGTCTCAAGAGGTTAAACTAGGAATCATGTTTTTGGACTGTGGGAGGAAACCAGAGCGCCCAGAAAAAAAGTCCACGCGTGCACGAGGAGAACATGATCTCTTGTTTCATTTCACTAAAAGTTGAAGTGTTTGCATCTACAAAAAAACTCAAACAGACCCCAATGAAGTCCACATTTCCTATATTTTTGAGAGATTTGATCGTTTGTTTTCATCTATTCAGAACCCAGACTGTATGGAAACGTCATGTTTTCATGGGTTTGTGCCATAAATGGATGGCTTAAGATGGGTGCAGAACATGCACACGTTATCGCCTGTCATTTTCCTCGGTGCTAAATTACCATTTTAAATTGGAAACGTGCAGGCTCCCCTGACAGCGGCGGCTCACTCATTCTGGGCTGTCACCTTTCAGCTAAACATAGAGCAGATGCGGGCCCCGGAGGGCCCGTCTGACAGCCGATGGAGCCGTCGTCTCCTCCGCTCAAAGAGCCTCGTGTCACATGACCGCTCTACGCCACACATTGATTTTAGTTGCAGCAAAAACAAACGTTTACATGTCAGTGAAGTGTAAAAAAACCCTTATTTTGCAGGTGGAAGCTGCGAGTGAATCCGCCCACATCCCTGCTCAGGGAAAAAGCGTGAAATGCGGCAAATTCTGCCACCCTGAGAGGACTGAGGGTCATGTGATCTGCTGAGGATGGTTTAGCTCTCATCTGCATGTGTTTCCATTTGACTCAAGGGTTAAAAAAACGAATTTAATGGAATCACAAGTGAGTTTGATGTTTGATGGAAAAGGTGGCGGTTGGCCTCACAATTTAAACACTGTAAAGCTTTGGTGCTCCATGCAAAGCCGCCTCATTGCTTCTATTCTGGAAGAGGACGATTTTTATTTTATTTTGCAGTTATAAATAAAGTTTGTTTAGCTTGATTTAACCAGGAGTTGAAAAGTCATGCAGCAAAAATCTGATGCCGCCACATTGCAAAGTATTTGCTCCCTGCAAAGATTTCCTACTTAATTTTTAAAACTTTCAGGATATGTTAGAAATTTGTTTTTGGTTTTACTTACCTTTGCTGTCCACTTGGTTTTTTTTCTTTTCAAAATCAGGACAGTGGAGAATTTTCTTGTCTTGTTAAGATCTAGGATCTAGAAATAAGGAAAATATTTTACCCCTTGTGCTATCTTAGATGACCCCCCCCTTCCATTGACGTGTTCTCCCCACCATGACAAAGGTGGATAAAGGTGGAAAGATTTCATGTAATCCATGGACACCAGTGAAGATCACAAATCATTGAAGAAAAAAGGTTCAGAGCACTGTCTAGTGGATCTAGATGACCCAACTCCCAATGTTAAAGTGTCTAGGATAATACAAGGGATAAAAATAACTCCAAATTCTTTTGCTCCAAACTATTAACATAAGAAAAACTTAGTTTTAGGTTTTATTAGGATTTACAAAGATGGTCCACTTTGTACTGAGATTGTATTCTAGTTTTGTTCCCATTTTGTTCTAAAATGAGTCATTTACACTCATTACACCAGTTGCTTTGTACCTATAATCAACATAAACTACATTTAGGTTCATAAAAACTCAAAAAATACAAAACATTTGTTTAGAAGAAGAACCGCGTGTTTCCAAGTTATTCCCATATATTAACGTGCAGCCAAGACGCAGAGCGGCAAAGACCGCATGGATTATAACTACATTCATAGCTAAATGTTGTTGTTGGCATGTATTAGCCTACTCCTCAACCTTCTTCCACCAAGAAGAAAAGCATGGATTAAAAAAAGTTATGAGTGAACAGGCCCTTAATAATCATAACAATAATGAAATCATAGTTAGAAGATCATGCATCATGCATGTTTCTTTGCTTACAATGGATCTCGCCATTTCTTCTTCTGGGGTTTCCGGTATTTTAGACGATTCTGCGCAAGTAAAAAGGATTTGTTTCGACCGAAAGTGTGGCGTCTGTAAACAATTGTTTACTAATATAATCGGATACGTTTTTTCTGGGCCCATGTAAACAGTTCAATTCTAATCCGAATCTAATATTTTGCACATGGAACCGCGGCTACTGAGAGCTTTAGTTTAGACTAGATGAGGAGATGAAACAGAACTGTTGCATTAGCAGAATCAGAGTCTCGGTCTGCAGCATTCTGCATCGACTGAAAAGAGGAATTTACTTGACACCACTGCTAAATTCAGCGTTTGATGGATTGAATACATTTTTAATGAAATAAAATCGAGTAATAAAAAACTGTAAGATGTCAACAGTAAAACCTAATAAAACCTGAAACATACCCAGAAGAAAGCAGCTAAAACCACCGACTCACACACAAACAGAAACAACCTTAAGAGTAAAATAAGAAGCACATCCTCCCAAATAGAAATTCCACCCACACCGGCTCAGCCTCCGGACTCCAGAACAGCAGAGGAGGAGAGACATTCAATATGTAAAAGCTCCGGATTTTGCTCGACAAAAGCAATAACATAAACGGTGACTTTTTCTTTTTTTTCTATCAGGGCAGCAATAAAAGCGCTGACAGCCGAGGGACATTTGAAACTCCCAAAGCATGAATCCATCCACGCCTCATGTCTCTGCCTGACTCTGCTGTCTATGCTGCACAGAACGACACAAGGAAGGAGACAGACATGGACCATGTCAGGTCATGATAGCATGAAACTGCAAAAAAAGAAAAAAAATGCATTCCTGCTCCTTCATGCTGTAGATTTTCAAAGCTTGCTCAGAAATGTTTTCATGCATTTTTTTTAATATCATAAATCAGCTAAAGATTCCTTAAACTGAATTTGTGCTTTGCAGAGAAATGTTCAAACAGGAACTGAAACTCTGTTGCATTTCTTTTATTAGAAAGATTATACAACTTCTTTTTAGCAAGACAGAAGATTTTTCTTTATGTGTTCTACCAAAAACAATAGGCATCAAATATTTTCCCATTTGTCTTTCTTAATTGGATCAGGATTAGTTTTTTTGTGTGTGATCAATGTTGCACCGTTACAATCATCAGTTAGTAAAAATATTCAGCTTTATTTTCTGAAAAAATAAATGAATAAAACTTTCTTCTGGTAGAAGTGAAAGAGAGTCTTTTCTTAAACGACGTGTCGGTGGGATCTGTGTCGATGGGGCTGAACTGGGATCTGCTCTGAAGGAGATGATGACAAGAACAGCTCACCTGCATCCAGCTGGAGCTTTACTCATTCAGTGGAAGGAAACATCCAGGTTCATCTGAGGGGACATTAAGAAATGCAGAATGCTGTTTTCCAAAAGTAAGCCTCTTTATGCTGGAGAAAAAAACATTACAAAGGAAATGTTTGGAGTTCTGAAAGACTTACTGCGTTGAAAATGTTGTTTTTGGTGTTTTTAACATGTTATTGTTGCATTTTACTGATGATTTAGCACATTGAGAAAGAAAATTGAGCTTAAAATTCCATTTCTGAGGATGTATTGATTCAAATTATCGTGAATCAGGAGCAGACAGATCATATTTGTGATGTAGAAAATACTCTGGGCGGGGCCACAAGCTCCCTGATCCTTTCTGATCATCCACCTGCAGACAAACAGATCCATGAACGTCTTTGTTTTCCTCGTCTGAGCTGGAATCTGGATCCAAACTGGACGGATGGGTGGATCTCATGCTGCCGCCATTTTTGTTGCACTGCTGATGCTACATTGGGGGGTGTGAGGGGCTGTAAGCTAGAGAGCATAAATAGGTGGGTGATGGTAAGGGGGGCAGTCCCACCCAAAACTCAGAGGCGAATTTCAAATTTTTGGCTAAAAAAGTCATAATTATTATTAAAAGTCTACTGGGAAGACTTTGAAAAGAAAAAGGTGATGAGTGGGACTTTCAGAAACAAAGACCTGAGTGGGATGTGGTTTTAGATCAACTGCCCATTGATTGATTGATTGATTGATTGATTGATTGATTGATTGATTGGTTGGTTGGTTGGTTGGTTGGTTGGTTGGTTGGTTGGTTGGTTGATTGGTTGGTTGGTTGATTGACTAATCCATTGATTGCTTGGTTGCTTGCTGGATTGATTGATCGATTGTTTGATTGATTGGTTGATTTATTGATGGATGGATGGATTGATTTCAAGCATTGTAGTAAAAAGAAATAAAGAACGTACACAGATTTATCAAAGTCATCACAGAAATGATGAAATGCATCATCAAAACCATAGATTCATGCGTTCATTTTGGCTTAAAGTAATTCCAAAAAAATCTTCTTTCACTTAGATTTCAGTCAATAGGATTAACAGGTTTTCTTAGTGAAGTTTACATTTTTCTTATTGGCAAATAGATTTTCATAGCTAATCAAAATGAGTGTATAATGGAAATTGGAGAAAATAAATTGATGTATAATTAACCCTTGTGCTATCCTAGTCACTTTAACATTTGGAGTTGGGTCATCTAGACCCACTAGACAGAGCTCTGAACCTTTTTTCTTCAATGATTTGTGATCTTCACTGGTGTCCATGGATTACATGAAATCTTTCCATCTTTATCCACCTTTGTCATGGTAGGAGGAACAAGTAAGGATCGGGTCATCTGGACCCCATAGGATAGCACAAGGATTAAGTAAAATAGTGAATCTAATCTGATTCAAATTGATTTAACGAAGTATTTTGGCGTAGGAACCAAAGCCTGGTGGGAATAACGAGGAAAATGCTCTTAATTACATCTTTATGGCTTCAATCATTTTATTGCTGCTTATTAGAGCAAATCCATGTTTTCATGTCAGTATCAGCATATTTTGATAGGAAATTGTTTCCTGCACATCAAAGACAAACCTTCACTGTGTCACTGTCAGTGTTATTGAATAAAAAAATAAAAATACCTTTGAATTTAATGCTTTACTCATTTGATTTTAAGCATTTTGTTTCAATCTGCAATCTTTAAACATTGCAAAATGTGCATCTCTGCCATTCCAGAAAATGCATTTGGGTCTTTGAAAGCTGTCATACGACATCCGTCTTCCTACCTCCAACAGTGGAATTGTGGGAGCCTTACAATGCACAGGTCAAGCAATTTTCCATTTGGTTTTAAGTTGTTGCTATGCAACCACATGATTCAGGGGCCTGAAGACTCAAAATAAACAGGCTTTATTCTCTCTGGGTAATGAAGAAGCTCAAAGCTTCATTTGAAAGACCAGCAGCTGCAGATATTGTGTCACGTTCAGCTGATGAAACGCCTCAGAATGGATTTACTTCCCTGAAGAAAACTGACCAACGAAAATCCTCTGAACTTCCTGAATCTCTCCCCGTGTCTGAAGGTGAAACTTTACACGGTCATCTCGGATCTGACTTTGAATCCAGAACTCTACTGCAAACAATTAACCCTTGTGCTATCCTAGGCACTTTACCATTGGGAGTTGGGTCATCTAGACCCACTAGACAGAGCTCTGAACCTTTTTTCTTCAATGATCTGTGATCTTCACTGGTGTCCATGGATTACATGAAATCTTTCCACCTTTATCCACCTTTGTCATGGTGGGGAGAACACGTCAATGGAAGGGGGGGGGGGTCATCTGGACCCCATAGGATAGCACAAGGGTTAGACAGATGAGGAGAGTTTCTCTCCATCAATCAAACAAATAAAGTTGGACGGGTCGATAAGATTTGGTTCTGACTCTCATCTGTCTCTAACCTTCTTCGTGGAGATGACGAGTCGACACTCAACCAGCACCTGGCAGGATCAGACTGTGACGGATCCACTCCACGGTCTCAGCCAGAGGCCTGGCCTTGAGGTCTTCAAACCAGAAACTTTCACAAATTTCTAAAAGCTGCAATAAAAGCAGCTGTTGCTCCGCGTCCAATTGTCACGATGACAGATTGAGCGCTTTAAAAAGACGTTTTCATTCAGAAGAGCTTTAAGTTCATCTACTTTGTTTGGCTGTGATGGTGAATGGTTGTTATTGGTTGAATGTTGTAAACTATTTATCCCATTGTTTTCCTGTTTTTCTTTATTCTAGTATCTTCCTCCATTTTTTGCTGCTTAACTCCTCCTACAATGTTTCATCTATTTTAACCGTTTAACCATTCACATCTTCAGCTCTTTCAGCTTTTTCCTGCTATGACTTTTGGTCCTTCAAATCCTTGAACTTCTCAAAATATTCCAGGATTTCCAGAATTTTTGCCTCCATTGAAATAAATGGGGAGTCTTTGGTGCAGAAGCTCGCTGGCGTTGGCATTTTTCACAAATTTTTTTTTTTGTTATTGCGCTGTTTTCACTTTATTTATGGTCAACTTTGATAATTTCTTCTTTTTTGACAATTATTATCCTTGAAGTTTCATTTTCATTCAGCAAAACAACATTCAACCTATGTTTTCTTCCGTAAATGCAGCTCCTTCTATAGTTTTATGTGCTTTTACTATTGTAAAGCACTTTAATCTGATAAAGGTGCTTTAGAAATAAACATTTACTTACTTTTTTGATGTCAGTGCGACCGTTTCATGAGATTTTCTTTATAAAGGAGACAATATCTTATAGTTGGAAACAAATCAATCGATTAGCATTGATGATAAGTTTATTAACATGTGGGAGACGATAAGAAACATGAGAAGGAGCTCCACAACGAGGCTCCTACTGTAACCGGACACTTTTTCTTCTTCTCCTTTTCTTTTGAATGCGTTCGATTGCATCTGATTATTTTTGCAGATCTTTCTCACTGGACAGAGAAGGAAAGATGGAACTTTGGGACATGTACAAAAAAATCCAAGAAGAAGAACTTTAGGAGGCAACAGAAAGTCAAAACCCAATCTTCCAGAAATAATTAAAGATAATTGGATTTTTTTTAACCCTTGTGCTTTCCTATGACCCCACCCTTACACTGACGTGTTCTCCCTACCATGACAAAGGTGGATAAAGGTGGAAAGATTTCATGTAATCCATGGACACCAGTGAAGATCACAAATCTTTGAAGAAAAAAGGTTCTAGTGGGTCTGGATGACCCAACTTCCAATGGTAAAGTTTCTAGGACAGCACAAGGGTTAGAGCCGCCTTCCTGTTCCCTCAGTAAAAACACAATACCTCTTCTTTTGTGTTCAGTTTCTCTCCATGATCCTCTGAGTCCGTTAAACCCCCCCCACCACCACCACCACTATGGTGACCTGCTAACGCCGAACCACAGGGGGGCCTGAATCTGTGGCACCATAACCTTTTAATTTTTCATTCATGCCAGGAGCCCCGGGACAAGAAGACGTCAGACATTTTCCATCCGGAGTGATGTTGTTGATTGAACTTTGAGTAGTTGAACTCTTAGAAACAGTCCCTGCAGACTCGCTCCTGTTGATCAGTCTGAAATGAGCTGAGTGTGTGAGCACCTCTGTTAACGTGGGTCCTCCCCTGAGCGGCGTCCGCCAACTCCCCCGGTGACACGTTTGTTCCTTCATCCGTCAAACTGCTGTGCGGTTTCGTCCCCCGAGTCTTCCTGAGGCCTGCAGCTGCTGCAGTGGAACTGCATTTGAGGGACACGATCGCTTTTTCTGCATCCGCCTGAGTCCTTATTCAAGCAGAAATCTGACAGTTGTAAAAGATTCTGTTTTACGCTAAACAATTGATTCAATAAAGAAAAAAAAAGAATCTGTCCTGTACGAACATTTGAGTGTCGAGATTATTTTTAAGATTTAGGTTTTTTCTTTATAAATAAAAAATGCTGTTAAATTGTTTTTTGGAAATGATAGGCTTTACTAAACTGTAGCATTGAGCATTTCAGCAGTTGGACACATTTTACTGCAGACTTTGCTTTTCTTTTTAATTGCATTACTCCTGTTTTACTGTTTTAGTTCAGAATGCATAATCTGATTGACAACACTCTTTAAAAACTTTTTTATGCTGAATCTCTACATTTTACATGAAATATGATCGAATCTGTTCTTCCCAAAGTCCTTCTTTACTGGATGCAGCCAAAAATACTTCAGGTTTTCAAAACTATGAGGACTTTAGGAAAAGAAAAAAAAACTTTAAATGATCCCACGATGGATAATAGATTTGATACCATGAAAAAAGAAAAACAAAACAGCAATCTTTGATCAGTTAAATTCAGCGGATTCTCTCACTTTCGCCACAGTGACCCCGTTTCCAGACGCCATCAGATCATCCTTTAGCAATATAAATCTTGATTATGAATTTGATTTTATGTCATGGTATTTAATTACAATATTACAATATTACAACATGGCGGCTTGTTTCTGACGTGCAAGCCCTGATGGGACACGACTCCCCGTGGGGGGGGTCGTCTAAACGGCGATGTGAAATAAATCTCTATGATTCAATGTCCATCCAATGCACAATCCATAACTGTAAACACCAAAATTATAATAAATAAATGTAGAAATCTAATCTAATCTCCACTCACAGATTAAAGAACATCTACATTTAATGTTTAACTGTATGGAAAGTTTCGGATCCAGAATGTAAAATACATGGAAAATATTAACTTTACTGATTTTAACTTTTCTTTAAAAAAAAAGATTTTTTGAAATAAAAGAAAAATGCACTTTAATGACTTTACACGCAGAACTGATGAAACTGCTGCATCCAAACAATCCGAGCAGCTGATCGATGCTGGGAATGAAGCCCAAAACCTGTTTCATAGGAAAACTGGTACAATTATGTAGGATATAAAACACCTTCAAAATAAAACATTTTTCTTTGAAAAACTACAGAAAACTTTGCAGAAATCTATTTGGCCTCTTCCATTTTCTATTTATTAAAAGATAATTTAGATTGGGCCAATGTGATCATGTCTGAAAGTTTGAATTTTGCAGATATGGAGCAAACCCAGACAATTATTTATAAATCAAAATGAACCAATGAAAAATCTTGACATCTTTTCCAGGAAGTGGTCATTCAGCCGCCTAACTAACTTCTGGTCATAGTTGGCGTTCCACAGATCTGCAAAGCAGTTGAAAACAGGAGGATCATTTACCGTGAGGAGCATTTCTGCAGAACTTTATTGTGATATTTCCCAGAATATTTCCTCTTCTGTGATTCTGAGCCATAATTGCCGCCTGACGCTAAACACAGCAGAGTGCAGACGTGAAAAGATCTCAAATTGCAGCTGTCACGGTGAGTCACGACACAAATGCTGTCATTTTCTGACACGTGAAGATTGTAATTTGAGCGTCGCCGTCTCTGGAATCCTGCAGAAGCTCGCTCCCCGTCTGTGTTTATGCTCTGAAACCGAGCCGAGGATTTAGCGTCTGCAGAGGGTTTTATGTGGGAGGAGCTTGATTTGTCTGCAGCAGAGGTAGATCAGAGGGGGTCAGATCCACTCGGAGCTGTTCAAATGGGTTCAAAGACGGGATCGAGCTGACAGGGGATTGACGACATCGAGTGAAAACCCCCGAAAATCAGCTCATCAAAGGATTACGGCTGTAAAGGTGGTGGCTTTGCTCAGTGCTGGGAAACTGACAAACTGTCTCCTCCCAGGCCACCGTAGAGAGGAGAGACAACAACGTCTTTCATTCTTCCTCAGTCGCTCCGAACAGACTCTGCTTTCTTATGCCGCATCACCAGCAGAAGAAACATGCATGAAACATGTCTCCACACAAACGCTGGCTGTAACTTTCAGGGCGTCTGAAAGCAGGTCAAAGACCGAAGATAAAACAACACAAAACAGGACAAACCCCAGGATTTATCTGAACCCAAATGACCAACAGCTTCCCAAAGAATCAAACCATCAACAGGAAATTTGACGTGAAAGCCAACGTGCAACCAGGCCGTGTCACACAGCCGCTACGTCATACGTCAATCTACGTGGAAATGTGGGAAAAGTTATTGTTGTTAAAATCACACAAGTACAAATAAACCACGCAAAGAACACGATTTTTTAGTGAACTGTGCGTCAATTATGTCATTTTGACGTGATATGATCTCCGTACACGCGATATAAAAGTTATACATTAGTGGTACATGCGTGAAAGGTTCGTGAGACATGCGTGGAACGGTCGTGGAAAGCTATAAATTTGCCTATGCATCTGGCAAAAAAATTCTGCACAATCGCGTAAGATTTATGTCTGAATTGTTTATAAACCACGTAAAATATTCTCAGCCCACAGAATAGTTTGCAAACAGCTCAAAACCAAACTCACAATGGAAAAATGAAGAACGCAAGACGCACTTATGAATTCTGCTCGTCACGCATCACAAAAGACCAAAACGACATACGTGGAAAATGTGTAAAACGTACATAGCGGCCCCCGCAGTCAGTCAGACCAAAACATAAAATAACAACTGCTATTAAACTTTATTAGCAACACACTGATGGACAAACCTGAGCTCTTGAGCGCCCTCTACAGTCAGGCAGTAGCTACGAATGTGAAATACATTACCTGTCAAATGTATTTTATTACATGTAATAAAAATGTGCAACACATTTTTATTATTAATGTAATTCTATTGAACTTAAAAAGAATTTTAAAAAAATCTGCACTGAATGAGCTCTTAAATGTGATAAATACTGCTTGTTTACAGTTTTTCTCAGTCGCTTCAGTACAATTCTCAGATCAGAATTGAAGTTTGCAAATACGTGTGTGCATTTCTCAAAACAATTTGTACAAACAGCAAAACACTATGGATTGCTTGTGAAAGCCTGTAACTTGCTCAAAATCTTTATTTCATCTCTCCAAACTAAGTCTTTATGTCATTGAACAAGTCAGTGCCATCAGAATGTCAAGTCCTTGTGTGGTTGTCTACGAACAAGACAGTCAAATGACTCAGTCATGTTGTCATGTTGTTTAGACCCCACCACAGTACGGAAACTGCACTAGTTAGAGTCTCTAATGACTTGTTATTGGCCTCAGAAAAGGGTCTACTTTCTATTCTTGTCCTGTTGGACCTCAGTGCAGCCTTTGACACTATCGACCACAGTATTTTACTCCATAGACTAGAGCAGGACATAGGGATCAGAGGATCTGCTCTCCAGTGGTTTAAATCCTATCTGTCCGATAGGTATCAGTTCGTTAATGTAAATGGCCATTCCTCTCAGTGCACTCGAGTCAACTATGGAGTCCCACAGGGCTCAGTCTTGGGACCGATCCTGTTTACGCTTTATATGCTACCCCTAGGAAACATAATCAGGAAACACAGCATTAATTTTCATTGTTATGCCGACGATACGCAGTTGTATTTATCCATGAAGCCTGACCAGAATGACCAGATAGAGAAACTGAACGCTTGCATCAGTGACATCAAGACCTGGATGACAATTAATTACCTCCTCTTGAACCCAGAAAAAACTGAGGTCATTATACTTGGACCTAAAAACCTCAGAGATGCTCTGTCTGCTCAGATAGTCTCCCTGGATGGCATAAGTATAGCCCCCAATTCCACAGTTAGAAACCTTAGGGTTTTATTTGACCAGGATTTATCATTTAAGGCTCACATATCTCAGGCGTGTAGAACTGCCTTTTTCCATCTGCGGAATATTGCTAAGATCAGAAATATACTTTCTAAGAGTGATGCTGAAAAACTCATTCATGCATTTGTTACGTCGAGGCTGGATTACTGTAACTCCTTGTTAGCAGCGTGTCCTAGGAGTTCCTTAAGAAGTCTCCAGCTTGTTCAGAACGCAGCAGCTAGATTGTTAGCTGGAACTAGCAGAAGAGATCACATCACTCCTGTGTTAGTTTCGCTCCATTGGCTCCCAGTTGATTCCAGAATCAAGTTCAAGATCCTCCTGTTAACTTATAAGGCCTTACATGGAATGGCCCCGTCCTATATTAAGGACCTCATAGTCCCTTACCATCCAATGAGAACACTTCGCTCGCAAAATGCAGGACTGCTTGTGGTTCCTAGAATTAGTAAAAGTACGGCTGGAGGTAGAGCGTTCAGCCACCAAGCCCCTGTCTTATGGAATAAACTCCCAGCTCATGTAAGAGAGGCCGACTCAGTTTTTACATTTAAAGTTAGACTGAAAACATTCCTCTTTGGACAGGCTTATTGTCAGACTAGTTAGTATTCAGAGATTATTTAACTTAATGTTAATGTGTTTAAATTAAACTTAACTATTTCTTTTAAAAGGCTGCTAGAAGTTGAAGCTGGGGTAACTATGGTGCACTGGGGTTCTGTCTTCTTTTCTTTTCTACTTCTACCCTTCCTCTCCTCCATTCCTGATCATAATTTATCATTTAGTTCTCCATGCCTCTGTTTGGAACAGTGCGATTCATGTATTGTCCCTCTTTTCCTCTCCCCTCTTGGGGAGTGGGAGTGCTTCCAGACTCCAATTGGCTCATCCGTGCTCCAGTTCCTGACCGTCTACCTCGCCTTTGCTCCCGCTCCTACACCTGGCTGTGGTTCCTGTCTCTGGCTCGTCTCTGCTCTGTACCTGACCGAGTACCTCGTCTCTGCTCCTGCTCCTGGCTGTGGTTCCTGTCTCCAGCTCGACTCGCGCCTTTGACTGTCCCCACAACCACGACTGGATGAAGCTCGTCTGCTGGACTTTATATATGTAGTTGTAGATTTAGATAAGTTAATTCTTCTCTAAGAGTTCTGGTACATCGCCTGTCCGTCCTGGGGGAGGATCCCTCCTTCATGTGGGCACCCCTGAGGTTTCTTCGTTTTTTCCGGAATCCGGTTTTTTTGGGAGTTTTTCCTTACCGCGAAGGGGGGTCTAAGGGCAGGGATGCCAGTATAGCTTAGTCAGTTTGTTAGTTCATTTTTGAATTTTCCTATTGAACTCTTTGTATTCATGATCCTTTTGAGTTCATGTTTTACTTCGAAGCCCATCGAGACGACTGTTGTTGTGATTTTGGGCTATACAAATAAAATTGAATTGAATTGAATTGAAATCAAGATAACTGTGTACTTTAGAGGGAGGTTCTAATGTAAACTATGGCTAAAGTTTTGATGACAATTATTGTAAAATCTAAGTTACACCTTTTATGTTTGATTGCAAGAGACTGGACAAGATTCACATTTACACTTTTATTGTTCATATTGTAATTTGTTGACAGACCATGTCATACCAACAGAAAAAAACACTGCAAACAGTAACACAAAGGGAAAAAAAAGACCGGACAATATTCTGTCCAACAGTTCAGGCAGTGCAGTAGGAATTGGTGTGGTCTTCCTTCACCTCTTGTCGTTCCTGTATGTTAGGCCACAAATTCTCATCCACATCACAGCGAATATCCTCTCTTGCAATGTAGCGAAATATGTTTTTCACATTATGACAACTTGGTCAACCATTTTGCAGTTAATGACTTATACTATGAACTAATGACTAGGTGTTTTGAGGAGTAAGACTATTGCACAGTGAACTATATAATACATTTTGATCAACATGACATAAACAATTGATAATGCAGCAAAGAGCACAGAATTGTACATAATCATTTGATGGATGTACCAAAGCAACTGCAACTTGTTCAAAGAAGTGAGAAACTGCTTATATGATGTGCAGAAGTGACATCATGATGTGAAGATCAAGAACAAATAGTTTTGGGAATTTCATTCTGACCTCAGGACAGGGCATCAAGAGAGATTATTTTAGCATTGACTTTATTTAACAAATACTGAAATTATAATAAACCTATAGAAACTGTGGCTTAAATAAAAAAATATATATTACTGGAACCAAATGATGTAACAATGCTTTAGAAAGTAAAAAGATTCAGTTTGAGGAATAATTAAAATAAAATTAATTTCTAAGCTCATTAACTGTTGAAAATTATCATAAATATAAATAAACTGTAATTGAGTAATTTACAAGAAAGCATGTTTTTAAAATAAAAGAGTCAGAAATCACATTGATCTTCCATCTTTACCTTTTATAAACTTTATGGTTTATATATTTGGTGTTAATGTTAGTGCTGCTTAAATCTTTAACAACTGAATTAATAGGAGGATGGATCCGAGTCAGGAGATCCCTCCTGCTGTGGTGCAGTGGGTGCTGCTCTGGGGGTCGAGGGTTTGAGCCTGAAGAGCGGTTGCAGTCCGGTTGCATCAGAAAACAGCATCGAGTGTAAAACCGACAGTTTGAACCTTTGTGTGAATTCTGGAAGACGGACGAGGTTGTAAACCAGAAACAGTACTTCAACTTTGAGTTCTCACGGTTTTCATGAGAAGTTTTAAGTCCCCCTATGACAATGTTTTAAAATAAAAACATTCCCAGTGGTGTTTTAATTATGACCATGAAGTCTTTAACTTAAAATCTCACAACCTAAATGTCTTAAAAATCCATATTTCATGTTCATCTGAAGCCTCTGTTCCCAAAATCTCCTGTATGTGGGCGTGGCCTTTGGTGCTGAGCTGAGTAGCCCCGCCCCTTCATCCCAATTTTGTATTTGAGGCTAAACTTTTTTTCTATTAATCATGTTTGTAAACCTTTTTTGGTTGGACCGGACAGAAAGAGAGAAGAGAGAAGGGGGGAGTGGGATGTTAGAGATGGGGGGGTAGAAAAGAGATGGGAGGGGGAATAAAAGGGGGTGAAAGAAGTTGGAGAAGTTCAACACACAAAGCAACAAGTTGCTGCAGATTTCATCACCACATGTCAACACGTACACAACTCGACTACAGCTCACATAACGATGCACACAAACACATGTGAAGCACATCGTTCCATCATGGACACTGTTGCTGCAAAGGTGAGCTGACACCTGTGCTCAGGTGAGTGTTTGTGTTCTACTGTGGTGGAGAAAAAGAGCCAGAGAGTCCGGTCGCCCCCCCCCCCCCGCCGAAGGCGAGGCAGCAGTGGGACCCAGGGCCCGTCAGATACCCACACAGCAGACGGAGCACGATGGAACTTTCTAAGATTCAACACAGACGGGATGGTTGGAAGAAGGAGTCCTGAGATTTATTTATGGTGTTTATTGACCCAATAGAAAAACAGTGTTTGAGTTATTCAACATATAAACCGTTTGTTTCGTTCAAAAGCTTGAAAAATGACATAATTTGCAGAATGATTGAAAAAGTCAGAAATTCCATAAACTGCAGAGTATGGAAGCGATTGTGGAGGACAATTAAAAATAAAAGTCAAAACCAGAAATGCTTTTTCATTTTCAATATGACCTGCATTTTTTTGACTCTAAATTAAAATGAAATCATACTACAGAAGCACAGAACCAAAGCTGAATGATTATTTCCTCCAAAGCCTCCGTGTCTCCTCTGCGCTGTTGTCGTTTGTCTAATAAAAACAGACGCTGATTTGGTGAAAAAACCTTTTTTAGTGGAGCTTAAACATCACATGAGCTCCGTTTGGGTCCGAGTCTCCGGTGTCATCAGAGGTTACATGTAGATGGAAACACATGAGACCCAGTCTTCTGTCGTTCATAAGAGCTTGGAGGGAACCACCACAGAACACAGAGTACTTTTAGCTAAACCTGACGTCCCACAGGAGGCCGACTGTTGTTATGTACATTAGCTTGAAAGCTTCTGAAAGCCGGAACAGTATTAGAACTTCAAATGACGGATCTCCTCTCTGTCTGTGTTTCTGTGCATTCAGACAGCGCTACGTTCTGAACAAATAAAACCGCAGTAAAACACACCCAGTAAGCCCCGCCCTTAAACCTTGACCAATTAGAAGAGGCCCTATAAGCTCACTTTTGTACATCTAGTTTTCCATTTTTTATTCTTTTCGGTGCAACAAAAAATTGTTAAAATTAAGATAAATTAAGTAAATTCTAAATTACAAAAGTGGTTTATTCAAATATATGCCTCGTGTGTTAAAAGATTTATAACCCCATTTTGTAAAAGTAAAATATGTCCAACACAACAGGTCTTCAGCTCTGATGTGTTTGCTCAGCTGTTGGACAGGACAAGTAAAAAAAAAAAGAAGAAGAGGCCCTATAACAAGGGGCGGGGCGTCGGCTCCATTCAGACATGGGAGGAGCAACAACAATCTGTTTACATATAAAAAAACGTTTAATACAAAAGTGAGATTACAATTAGATTAATCTTGAAACAGCCATTTTATTAAAGAAAACAGAAACAGGAAGCCGGCGCTCCTGCTCTGCAGGTCAGCGTCCGCCTGCAGGGCCTCCAGACGCCAGGATCCTCGCGGCTCTGCGGTTGCTGTGCACGTGTTACCAGTTTCCATCAGTCTCACGGGAGGTTGCAGAGCCTCACAGAAGCAAACAGCTTTGCTCCTGCGAAGGACTCTGTGATGCTGCTAATTGGCTCGGTGATGAACCTGCCGTTATCCCTCCATGTGTTGTTATGGGGACAGTGGAGAACGGGGGATTGGGGAGACGCTCCTCTGAGGGATGTCTTCACCTCACATGCACCCTGCATGGATCAGTCTGTGAGTTCAGATCAAACTTCCTTTTATCTATGTGTCCTGCATTTCTAAAGGTACTTATATTAATAGCAGTCAGTATTTTTGGTATTAATAATAACACAACAGAGCAATACTTCAATGGTGAAAGACAGATCAATTAATAAATTTAAGAGCAGGGTCAAAGGGTCAAAGTGTTCAGAAAACCTAACTGTTACACGTTATTTTTGTAAGGAGCTTGAATATCAGTAGCTGTGATTGTGATGGATATAATACATAAGTATCTCTATAACCGAATATTCAATTCAATTCAATTTTATTTCTTCAAACTTTTAACAGCCCACTAACAACTTTATTGTTATTGTTAAGTTTAATTTTGTTTAATTAAGTTGAAATTAACAGTAAGGTTAGAATTGTTCGTTTTAAGGAATAAAGGGACAGAAAGATGGACTAAATAAACTCAATAAATAAACTTATAATTTTTCTGAATGATTTGCTCCGCCCACTAATTCTAAACAAAGTATCATCTGCAAAAAGCGGCACTTTTTTTGCATTTTGCCTCTTTTAAAGCCTCCTTGGATCAAGATGTTGATGTTTGTGGATGGAGACATATAACTTTAGTCTGATATTTTCTAAATTATTTAGCTATAATTGATAGGATTCCTGAATTCACGGTAGATTTCAGGCAATTTTGTTTCTACAGAAATGCAAAAGAAGCATCAATGACCAGAATAACGTTTTTTAATGTAAATAATTTCATCAAAAGTGTTTTTGCTTTTAAGTGTTTAAGTTTTTTAAGCATTATGTCATAACAACATATTTTAATATTAAAAACTGTCTCAGGGATTTGTTTTACTGCAAGGTACAAAAATAAGTTTTTTTTTCCTTTTATCTTGGTAACTGGAGGTTAGAGAGAAGGAATACATCTTTAAAAAACTTCAACTGAATAATTATTACCTTAAAGCATTTTCCAGGAATAATACAAATAATATAATAATAACACAAAAAGCCTTGTACAAGAATATTATAGTATTTATGTTAAATCTTGTGGTTTGTGACTTTTTTTTATTCTAAAACTGCTTTTTTGTTTGTCAAAATAAAATGAAAATGTTTTATTCAATTAGAAAAAAATATAATGTACCCCACAAATATCAATTTCCTTTTAACTGTTTTTCCCTTAAATGTCTTTTTTGTTTGCGTTTTGGTTCAAAGACGTTTTTCTTTCTGTGCTGATGAGATATTGACCTTATCTTTTCTCCACTCTTCTCGGCGCTGTAATAACCTGAAGCAACAATATTACCAAAACCCACGAAGGCTTGGAGCTGAGAGTAAATGAAAAGAGAAAAGATATTTTCTAAACGCTCCTGTTCACCTGAAAGGACTTTATCTCTGAGGTTTTCCAGGAGCGTCTGCGCAGCTGAAGGTGACTTCCTTCCTTCTGTTGCAGTCGCTCACAGCGTAAACCGATTGTGATTGAATGGTAAGAACTACACTTTGAAGAAGAACCTGGAAGCCGAACCCTACAGAAGATACCAGGCTTTGAACTCCTGTTCAAGCTGAGAAGAACGGCTGCTGACAACAGCGGTGGGGCAGAGGAAATCCCGCGGTGGGGGGGTCTCACTGTGGAGCTTCATCAACAGAGAAGGACACTGCAGCTCTAAAAGAAGACCTTTAACTCCTTCCGTTACCATCTGTAAGAATGCAAACCTGATATGTTTATCCCCTTCAGCTCCCCTCTGATCAGCTGACTTTACCCTTTAAAGAGCAGAACCTTCTGCTCGGAAAACAGGGAGGGGCATTTCTTTAGGCTGGTGGTAAACTGTGAGAGCGTTCTTCAAAGACTTCACTGGAAAACTTGTGTGTCAATTGATGAAGAAGAGAAGAAAAAAAGAGTTTTCAGTTCCTGTGATTCAGATCAGAAAATGACTAACAAGGAGCTTTATGTGGAGTCTTCTTTGACAAAGTCAGTGTGTGTGTGCATGATAGTGCATGATGGTGTGTGAGAGCACAGGTCAATTAGTGCACGTGGAAGAGGTTATGTTTAAATGCACATGCATGACCGGGTGTTTTGTTGCATATGCTTAAGTGTGTGAGACTTTTAGTTTGTGTGTGTGGCTTTTAGTGCAAGTGCATGAAAAACAGGTTTTAGTGCACATGCACTAGTGTGTGTGCGTGGTGTAGTGCATGAGCGTGTTTAAATCCACCTGCATTAATGTGTATTTGTTTTGTAGTCTACGTGTATGAGTGTGTGTGTGTTTTGTAGTCTACGTGTATGAGTGTGTGTGTGTTTTGTAGTCTACGTGTATGAGTGTGTGTGTGTTTTGTAGCCTTTGTACATGAGTGTGTGTGTTTTGTAGCCTTTGTACATGAGTGTGTGTTTTAGAGCATTTATTGTGTGTTTGTTTTATAGTCTACATCAGGGGTGTCAAACTCATTTTGGTTCGGGGGCCACATTCAGCCCGTCTGATCTCAAGTGGGCCGGACCAGTAACGTAAAAGCAAAATAACAGCTTTGTTTTAGTTTTTTTTACTCAATTTGAAAAAAATGCCTCAACCAACATAGTAGCCTAATCACTTGGGGCCAATGGATCTCGAATAAAATTAAATTCAATAAAAAATAAGTTGGTCTATTCAATTTTACACAAACGGAATATTTTACATCTGACACTGTAACAATCCAGAAACTTTTCTTTATGCTGAGTCTCTTAGTGTTGCTGAATGCTATTTTCTTCAAGCACTGCAACCTGTTGATGACATACCAAGCATGGGGGTTTTGCATTCAGCTTCGTGAAAGCAAAATAAACTCTCCATTTTCCTGGAAAGCTCCTCACTCCACTTCACTTTTTAACAACATTTTGGTCATTAAGGTGTCCCGACTGACCACAGATTGGTAGAGATTTGGCAGAGATGTGCAGAGATTTGCTGTTTCACCCGTTTTGCTTTTTCTTTGCTCCCCCTAGTGGCGGAATTGCACATTTCGGTTATTTCAGTTTCTGGGACATTTTATCACCGTTGGAACGCAGCCAACCTAACCCATAGACGCCGTCACGGACTGACCAACATCCCATAACCTGAGCTGTGTTTCAGACTCACCCTGATAAACTGCAGCACATCTTCTTCTAGCTGCCCCTCCTGTGAAAAAACAGCATGAATGTGGCAAAGCCAAAAATGATCAGCCGGATCCGGAGCCAGCACCAGACCTGCCTAATGAGCCGATGGTGCCTCTTCCTCATGTGAGAAAGCCGCCCACAGACCGCCACAGAAATAGCTGCTAACTAATGGTCCTGAGAAAACAAACAACTTCCCATTGTCCCCCCCAGAGGAATTTCTGCCCGAGCATCAGCGCCAACGGCGGCTTTACATGACGGCGCCACAGAAGCGGCGGTGATGGAGGCCGTGTAAATGAAAAAGTGTGGCACTTCAGAGGATCAAAGCTCTTTATTCATCTATAATCAAATACAACAAGTCCCTGGGAACTGATTTTTGTTCTTCCTCTTAAGCAGATTATGGTTTTGATTTATAAAAAAACAGCCATGGCTATGAAGTGTTGAAGTGCCCTTGAGCAAGAGAACCTCCTAAATGTTGGTCAGCTGCTTTAACTTTTAAAAAAGGCTGAAATAACAAAAAGATGTCTTTTGTTGGAAATGTGGCTTTTTGTCAAAGAAACTTCTACTTTAGGTCAGTAAAATGTTGAGTTGTGCACAAAGACTGAATGAAAATTTGAAGACCCTGAACTGAATCCTGAATTGATTCTGTATCTCGTCAGCGACATCCAGACCTCCGCAAACATTTTTTCAGATTTGTTTGAAGCACAACGTCAAGAATGAATTCAAAACACTAAAAACTCTTTGAAATCTTCTCAAAAGCGGATGAAAAAAATCCCGAAATGTCCACTTTTATGTGTAAAATGTTTGTTCTTGTTGAAACAAATGGAAGGATTGTCAAACAAACTCGAGACCCGCTACACTTTTAAAGGCATTTATTGATGAAATACACAGGTTTTGACAAAAAGATTCTGTTGGTAAGAAATTCCAACCCCCCCAACTCCCACCAAGTAAAAGCATTTCAATGGAAACCAGTTCATTACGTGTGCAATAAATAACAATAATACAAAAGGAGGCAAGGAAAGGACACCTGAATAAGTGCCTGCGCTAAAGCTGGGGGAAAAAACACGTCTGAAAAAGTCTGTAGTAAAATCTGTGAAAGGACAAAAACACAAAGATCCGTTTGTGTCAATCGGGTGCTTTTAGTGTTTCTGGTCACGCTGGCGACCAGAAGGCATTTAGTGACCTGAGGAACTCACAGAAATCCAGGAAAACCGGTCCAAACTAGAACGGAGTGAAACGCTGAAACAGAACTGCATTTGGCACACGAGCAGAACTGAGTGGAGCTTTGCTTTGGATGAACCAGAAAGATCTTTCAGATTGTTTACGACAAAAGAGACATGATGACGTTTCAGTCAAAGGACGAACGGCGTCGAGCATCACAGAGAAGGACCGAGGCTTCTGCAGACTAAAGAGCATCTGGAAAACTCTCCTAAT
The DNA here is from genome assembly GCA_037389245.1 of Oryzias sinensis. Taxonomy (NCBI): domain Eukaryota; kingdom Metazoa; phylum Chordata; class Actinopteri; order Beloniformes; family Adrianichthyidae; genus Oryzias; species Oryzias sinensis. The sequence goes on along the minus strand of CM074496.1, from coordinate 28,704,356 downwards.
CCCAGTTTGCCGCCCTCTGAACAATCCGCCTGCTTTTGGGATTACCGCCGGCGCTGCCCGGTGGACAATCAATGCAGCGCGGTGAACACAGGAGCATGTTCCAGCAGCCAAGGAGCTCCACTTTAGTGAGAAGAAGCTGCCAGCGGCCAGGGAGGCTTTACCCGGTTCACAGAGCAGCAGAACCGAGTCAGGCCTCCAGTGAGACCCAGCAGCATCCTGGACCTTTCAGGAGTCCTGCAGAACCAATTATCTGCTCAAGACTGAAGCAAGTCTCAACTAAGAATCCAGGAAGTGTGATTTCTATTTGAGGCCAGAAATTGGTGTCAGAACCCCTAAAGTCTCAGCGCCTTCCCTATTTTTTTTCTTTTCTTCACAGCATCGAGCTCCTGACAGTTTAGGCCTCGTGTTCGCTCTCCGGCGTGAGTCTAAGCGAGCGGGTAAAGGCAACAAATCGATGAACAGAAACGAGCGGAAAAAGCAGCACCTTCTTTAAGTGACGGATGGGAGGAAGATGAGAGGAGAAAAACAGTGAGACCTTTTTTCTGTCTGAGGAGGAGCGGTTAGCATCACAGAGAACCGCAGATCTCCTCAACAATACTCCCAATTAGGAGAAGTCTGTCAATCTGAATGCTTTTAGGTCTCTTTAGTAACAATCACTATCCTCCAAACTGATTTCACTGATGTAAAATCTGTGTTCCTGCGTTCAGGTTCTGGTGTAAATGTGTCTCTGAGGGACGTAAAGAAGAATAGAACAGACGGAAATCGATTGTCATGTTTTGTTTTCTCAAAGAGCAGACGGTCTCTGCATCAACACTCTGACCAGGTTCTTCTAATCCAGCAGAAAACAGACAAATCTGGCTAAAGATTCAAGGTTTTTCGTTTGTTCTAGAGCACCATGTTGGACAGTTCCAGCTGCGTCGACAGAAAGGGCGATACGAGACAAAGGGACAGGAACCCAGACCAGACAGTCCATGTCCATCTGCCCCTTTGTCTTTTGAGTTATTGGTGGATGGTAAACAAACAGAGGACACACTGCCACCTACAGTACGGGCTACGTAATACAGTTGCACCAATGAGGTGGAAGAAATGTGAGTAGTGACCCGTTCCTGTTGCTCTAGCACGGACTGTTGGAGCAGGCTGTCCATACTGTGCCAAAGTAAAGTTTACTCCCAAAAGCGTATCTACTTTACTCGCCTCATTGATCCGTTCTGAGCTCTGGAGCAATAAAGTCAAGTGTGGCGTAGTACAGCACAGTAAGTACAGACGCAGGGCGTCAGAGACACAACGGGTGAAGAACTGAGATCTAGATGGTGATACCAGTGTGAGGTCACTACAGCTCAGAAGGTTTCCATGCAAGAACAGGAGCCAATAATGCTGGTCAAATGAACCAAACTGAGGGGTAACTGTACTCCAGCGCAGTATGCATATAATTCACGAACCATCTTCAGCTCCAGTCAGAACCATCAGCCTGGACGGATCCTCAAACAAGGCCAAAAGTTTCCAGTCTGCCATTTTTCACCAGTTCCCACCGTTGCAGAAACGGTCAAACACACACTGAATCTGAAAAAAGGTGTAATCTGCCTCTCCAGCATCCATGCTGCTGCACAAGTATGACCGAAAAAAAAGAGTTGATCTGTACGGTTGTGAAGCTAAATAAAGTTCTTCGCCATTTTTCATGAGAACCACATGTTCCTGTTTTGTTTTGAAAGCTCAAATGGACGACAAAGGTCTCAGCATCTGATAGTTTGCTTTTCGTCTGTTCCTATTTTCAGGAGGCAGCAGGAGTTGAAAAGTCACTGAAAGACATTCCGTTTTCACATCAGAAAAGCTGAAAAACAATAAAATAATTTTAATAAGAGGTTGGAAACATGGAAACAAAACAGCAGCTGATTAAAAAACAGAACAAAAGTGATATTTAAGCTCAAGTTCCAGAAGCTGTTCATGCAAATTAAAATAATCATCTTTAATTTTTTGCAATTCTGCCTCTTGAACGAGCGAAAAACACAGCGAGACACCAATTCTAACACCAGCATATTAACGTGAAGCACCAGTTTAATGAGTCCACTCATACTGTTTTATTTTGAAAGTCATGTTTTGACTTCCTGTCAGCTCCAACTGAGCCAAAGAGACTGATTTAGGTTTTTAGGAAAGGGAATCTCCCAGCAGATTTTCTGTCTTTAGATTTGGGGATTTGAAAGAAAAACACCCCGTCATCTGCATACAGAGAGATCTGCATAAATAGATGGAGATTTATCAGAACTTTATGTTAATTAGACGCATTTTAAGATCACGTTTATCAGCCAAATAAAGTTTCAGACAAAAGACCAGATCAGAAATTTCACATAGTTTTGGGAGGAGAAGAAATATCCCAAATAGAACATTTTCCTTAAAATTGACTTTAACAGAAATATTTTTTGAAAATATTCTGCATTCATATACAATACTATTAGTATTTTTTGGTCCTGTAGTTTGATGATTCAGCACCAAGAAATGAACAATGAACAGCACAAATGTCTTCTAAAGGTAGGTCTGTTGATGATTTTAAGACTGGAGTGTCGGAGTGTAAGAGCTGGTTTCGTTTGAACCCAAAAGGAGGGGGCGGGTCGGGGAGGCAACGCCGCCGCAGGAGGCGACGGGGGTGGGGGGGGGGGCAGATCAGGTGACAGCAAACAGGCTGAAAAGGATTACAAAGATACATTTTAAAAGCACCAAATGACCAAACAGAGGTCATTTTTTTTCAATTTCATTATCAAAATGTAAAAAAAAAAAAAAACTCCAGTCCCTGCATGAAACCTGAATTTGTTTTTAAAAAAATGCAGAAAGATTTGCCCAAGTTTTTTCTCCGCAGCTTTCACTTTGAAATAATTTTAAACTCTGGCAGTGAAAAAAAAATAAAAAACACAATACAGAACATGAAGGCCCATTTTAGATGCTTTACACTTGATCCCCCAAATGAAAAAGCTCGTTCTTGATCCAACTTTGGTGGCTTTGCGGTTAGATTCCCACAAATGTGGTAAAAAAAAAAGATTGGCAAAAATACTTTTTTTTGCCAATCTTTTACATCTAACGAAGAATATTTGTCAGAAAATTAAAACAAGTTGTTGAATGGATGCCTCCTCTTTCTCTTCCTTAAAGTCTCATCATATCATATAGCGGTTTTTGTGTCTTTCTGAGACAACATAGAGAT
>CM074496.1:28669224-28697354 GCA_037389245.1 Oryzias sinensis | reverse complement strand
AAAACACAGCGAGACACCAATTCTAACACCAGCGTATTAACGTGAAGCACCAGTTTAATGAGTCCACTCATACTGTTTTATTTTGAAAGTCATGTTTTGACTTCCTGTCAGCTCCAACTGAGCCAAAGAGACTGATTTAGGTTTTTAGGAAAGGGAATCTCCCAGCAGCTTTTCTGTCTTTAGATTTGGGGATTTGAAAGAAAAACACCCCGTCATCTGCATACAGAGAGATCTGCATAAATAGATGGAGATTTATCAGAACTTTATGTTAATTAGACGCATTTTAAAATCACGTTTATCAGCCAAATAAAGTTTCAGACAAAGGACCAGATCAGAAATTTCACATAGTTTTGGGAGGAGAAGAAATATCCCAAATAGAACATTTTCCTTAAAATTGACTTTAACAGAAATATTTTTTGAAAATATTCTGCATTCATATACAATACTATTAGTATTTTTTGGTCCTGTAGTTTGATGATTCAGCACCAAGAAATGAACAATGAACAGCACAAATGTCTTCTAAAGGTAGGTCTGTTGATGATTTTAAGACTGGAGTGTCGGAGTGTAAGAGCTGGTTTCGTTTGAACCCAAAAGGAGGGGGCGGGTCGGGGAGGCAACGCCGCCGCAGGAGGCGACGGGGGTGGGGGGGGGGGCAGATCAGGTGACAGCAAACAGGCTGAAAAGGATTACAAAGATACATTTTAAAAGCACCAAATGACCAAACAGAGGTCATTTTTTTTCAATTTCATTATCAAAATGTAAAAAAAAAAAAAAACTCCAGTCCCTGCATGAAACCTGAATTTGTTTTTAAAAAAATGCAGAAAGATTTGCCCAAGTTTTTTCTCCGCAGCTTTCACTTTGAAATAATTTTAAACTCTGGCAGTGAAAAAAAAATAAAAAACACAATACAGAACATGAAGGCCCATTTTAGATGCTTTACACTTGATCCCCCAAATGAAAAAGCTCGTTCTTGATCCAACTTTGGTGGCTTTGCGGTTAGATTCCCACAAATGTGGTAAAAAAAAAGATTGGCAAAAAAACTTTTTTTGCCAATCTTTTACATCTAACGAAAATATTTGTCAGAAAATTAAAACAAGTTGTTGAATGGATGCCTCCTCTTTCTCTTCCTTAAAGTCTCATCATATCATATAGCGGTTTTTGTGTCTTTCTGAGACAACATAGAGATGCTTTTATATATTTAATTAAGGAGTCTGTCTTTAAAAACCCTAATTTATCCCCCAACATATAGATAGCACTTCTGGGATCCTCTCTTTTAACAGTCTAAAGTCTCTTCAATCTCTCCGTAATGACATTTTATGTACAATATCCGTATATAGAACATAAGTTACTGAACAGAAAAAAAAAGTCTATACACAATTGACAATCATTAAGAATCCAATAGGAAATGAGACGAAAGAAAAACAAAATCCAGAGACGTTTGACTGATGGATGTGATAAACTTTTCCATAAACTTTGTGTGCTGCAGAGACACGCTGAGTGTGAACTTTTCTCCGTTTAAAAAGTCGGCGTCTGCGGAGAACGCCGTCCGAATGAAAGGACTCCCGACATCGTGTTGGCGTGTAAACAGAGCACCAGTAGTGTTTTGTGTCTCTTCTGTACAAAAGTATAAATATATGCTTTCTCTGCCTTGTTGTGTTCACATATGTAGGATGAAGCGGACGAAGGAAAAAGATAAGGTTGGTTTCTCTCTAAAGTCGCGTCGGCGTTGCCGTTTCCAGCTTTCTGTTGCCAGATTACAACCTAGGTTTGCTGGCTTTTGATCTTCACCGATTGGTTTGGTGTTTATTGTCTTTGCATAAATTAAAACAGTTTCAGTACAGTCTGTGGGGCCACCGGGCCGAGAACAGAAAGAAAGAGAAGCAACCGTCTGGTCCGTCGGGGCTACAGCAGGTCCATCTTGGGTCTGTAATGAAGCAGGAGCGGAGATTTCTGGAAAGAAACGCAAGAGAAACTCTTCAGTGAGCCTTTTGAAAAGACTGTCTGGGGTATTCCAGCTGTCCCAACAGAAATGGAGCAGGTTTGACTCTGCTTTCTGATCACCAACAGAGCCGCTCTTGTTCCGGCTCCATCAGGGCATTTTCTCGCTCACAGAACCTGCATTCATGACCTTTTTAGGAACACTTTAACATCTCATTTAAGACTGTATGTTGATAGAAAATGAAACACACAGCTGGAGTCGGGTCGGCTGCCTCTTGCTCCACAAATCGCGTCGTTGGCTTCATAAGGTTTTCCACTGACGAGTTGTAACGACTAATCCATGTTTTTCTCTATGAGTTGGGATTTTCTTTGAGCCAATCACAGTTGTGACTTGTCAGTTCACAACCAGGAAGTGACAAGAAAAGAATGAAGGCCCGTTCACCACAATCCAACAGATTCAACCTTTACAGACTGTTTCTTTGACTGTGGGTTTTCTGGACTGTTACTGTAGTTTGGGGCTCTGCAAACTTAAGGCTGCAGCACCTCTTGGCTCTTTGGCTTTGAAGAAAAAATGCAAACCCATCCATCTTCAGGACCTGCTAAATCCCTTTCAGGGGGTTGCTGGAGCCTATCCCAGCTACTGTTGGGCGAAGGCGGGGTTCGCCCTGAACAGGGTGCAAAATCACACTCACCTGGGGGCAATGTAGAGAGAACAATTAACCCATGAAGCATATTTTTGGACTGTGACAGGACAGCAGAGAAAACCCACTCATGCACGAGGAGAACGAGCAAACTCCATAGAAAAACCCTGCTGGGATTTGAACCTCTGCGCCACTGTACTGTCCCCCCCAAAAAAGCAAAACGTTTGAATGAAGTAATGGGTTTGTAGATTTGGAAAAAATGTTGTGTTTGGTTGATTACGTTTTATGATTTCAACATGTCAGATAAGTGATCAAAAAGGTAATCAAAGGTTTAATCTTCTGTCAGAGGGGTTAAATATCAGAATAAATTTAATTAAAGCCGCAAGCAGCGTTGTATGGCCTGCAGACGCAACCTGCCTTCCACGCCCAACTCTACACACCACCGCCGCCATCACCGCCAACTTTGGATAAAGGCTATTCAAAGCAGCATTTGCTAATTATGCTAATTATGCTAATGTGGCTAAAAGTGCTATCATTAGCCGCGTTTCCATGGGCAAAAGTAATCGGAATGAACGCCTCATCGGAAAGAAAATGCGTCATGTAAACGCGCCATTCGGAATACTCTGCCCCGGTCAGACTCGTTCGGATCAGAATTTCTTTCCGATGGAGATAGGTGGGTTATACCGATTGTTTATCCGATCGTGGAGCATGTAAACGGTCATTCCGATCGTGTGTCACTGCTGCTCTTGGTTACGTCACGCATAGATGGTGTTTCGCTGAGAGAAAGCTTTGGAGCGCATACGGGACCGACCAGCTGCTCTGCGGACACCCCGTGAAAAGCGCCGCTCCGCTCTCCCCTCTCTTTCACCCCTCACGGGGGAGATTCGGAGGAGGGGCGCTTCGTGTCCCCCGACGCTCACTCGGTCCACTGGCACCCGAGTGAGCAGAGCAGCCGGATTAATAATTTTGTGTCTGAGGGGGGGAGGATGCTTTGTTACGTGTGCGTTTTGTTGTTTTGTTATGTGTGGGAGAATCCAGACTGCGAGCCGTCCCGCCGCTCTGGGTTAGCGGCTGCAGGACTCAGCAGGAACCGTGTTCAAACAGAGCTCGGGCCGCTAGCTCAGAGTGGCTTTGGGGCGGTCTGTGTGAACTTTTCAGAGCAGAAATAAATGTCGCTCAGTCCTTAAAAATTTTCACGTGGATTTGTGTTTCCAGTTGTGTCCCGACAAAATAAAGGCTGATGTTATTCCCAGACATTTACGTGCAGCCAAGACGCATATTGCTGCGTTTCTCACACGGTCCTGGATTTTGTATCCATCAGGCTAATGTTGTTAGCCCGTGTTAGCCTGCCCTAACCCTTCTTCCTTCTTCCACCTTAATTCTTCCACAAAAAAGCACTGACCACACGGATTAAATATAACGATGAGCGAACAGGCGCTTCATAATATTCATAACATCAATAAAAGCACGTTTGGAAGGTCGTCTCGTATTACGGAGCTGCAGCACATGCTGTCTGTCTGTGGCAGCGGTTTGTTGACAACAGGACCTATTTCCTCATCCGGGTGATTTTACACTACTGCGCATGCCCAAATTACTCATTCCGACCGAAAGTGTGAGCCATGGGAACGTTTGTTCTAATCGGAAAAAGGTTTTCTGATCCCATGTGCACGGGTGAATTTTAACCCGACCATCGATCCGCTCAAGATATTCTGCCCATGTAACCGCGGCTGTTGCGATCAGCATCATCAACTCTCTCAGAAACACACATTACCTAAAATGCTAATTATGCTAACAATGCTAATGTGGCTAAAAGTGCTAGCATTGCGATCAGCATCATCAACTGACTCAGAAAAACATTGTTTAAATATTGGCATCTTCTGCTGAACAACAGTGTTTAGTTGCTGTTTAGAGGCAAAGTTCTTAAAGTGCAGAACTTTATTTAGATGTATAGATTAGAAAGGAATGGGATTCCACATCAATATTGTCCTTTTTTATATTCAATTCTTAAAAGAGTAAATTGATGTCATAATGATAGAAAATGTCATGTTTGTTAGTAAATTTGATGTAGGGTGTATTTTATTTTGAAAATAACTTATCTGTGCTGCTGTCAAAAGTAAATTAAATGTCTATATTTTTATGTCCTATATAACACTTTTCAATTACTGGAAATGTATAAAAGCTACATGATATTAATAAATGGCCACAAAAGCATAAATCATAGTGTATTTTTCTAAATGGTGAAGTGAGACTTTGCAGCTCCTGCTGGGTTAACACGACTAAATGAGTCTTTTATTTTGAAAGGAAGCAGAATCCTGTTTTTGTTAAAAGTTGGTGAAAACATGTCAAGGAATTCTGCTCCTGTTTTCCATCCATTCTGATGGACTCAGCGCAGCTTTTCCTCCGTTTCCATCCCACAGATCGCATCAGCCTTTACCTTAAATCTCCATCTCGTCACGACAACAAATTTCAACGTGTGGTCCTTGCCCAGGATTTCTTCGTTGCATAAAATGTCCAGCTGTGGAAAGAAACGAGAAAGAAACGGATGACACGTTGTGCATGTTTTAGACAGCAGGTAAACTCCCACAATCCCACGCAGGAGGACGGGCGACTGTGTCTGCACGCGCCCTCGGCTTAGTTCAGAGGCCAGGAGGGAGCGGCTGAGTGACGGCCGCACAGCGCCACCTGCTGGCTCTCTCCAAACACCGTGAAGGCTTTGGATGCAGAGACATGAAAGGAGGATTTCCGGCTCTCATTCGACAGATTGCCGCTCGACAGGAAGCCGTCAAATCTTCAGAAACAGACCGATTTGGGTTTCAGCAGCTGGAGGATCAATGAGGCTCATTCAGCAAATCCTTCCAGAGTTTTTTTTGTTTGTTTATTAACTTGAATGTCTTTTTTTTAATCTTTTTTCCTTTAAAGATTCAGAGAAAAAGCTGAAACAGTAAATTTGATGCTTGTTGACTGAGAGCAGATGTTTTTGCTGTCATCATCATAAGCAGCTCACCGCTTCTCGTTAAAACACAAAACCAAACGACAGAAATGTTACGAGACTAATGACGTTTTAACATGCAGATAACAACTTCAGCAAAAAGCTTCAATTAACGAGATGAAGATGAACGATTGGCGAGAAGTAAATGTCTGAGAAGACGGTCAATTAATGCGTTCGAGTCGAGAAGAACAAACATTTTCTGACCTAAAGGTCAGGTCTGCTTTATAGTCTCTGAAATGTCAGAATTTACTTTAAACAGCTGATTCAAACAAACTCAGGGGAAAAGGATCTTTATCAAATGTTCCATTATGGTTTAACAGAAGTGGTGGTAGTAATATGGTGTGGGGCTGCTTTGCAGCTTCAGGATGTGGAGGATTTGTTCAAGTTGATGAAACCATGACTTCTGCTCAGAACTAGAAAACTTTGTCCCTCTACTCATGAGCTGGAGATCAAACGGGTCCAGCTCTGATGGAAACTGAAGAACTGCATGAATGTTCATCAGATCTTTCCAAATTCAGACCATTCTGTCTCAAAACAAAAGAACTAAAATCCCCCAGAAACCTAGAAAGTAGGGCTGCAAATCTGTTAAGATCCAGTAGACAACGATTGGATTATGAACTGATGATCAATACATCCTGAATCTGATGAATTTGTTTTTGTTTTTTCTTCACCACAAGACATCGGACCACCAAAGTGTATTTGTAAGTCTGGATGAGATCAATATACTTGATTACCTTAAATTGTCAAATTGTTCTCAGTGGTCTTTTAACTATGATTAACATATTTTTTGGACTATAGAACGCAACTGTTTATAAGCTGCATCCACTCTATTTAAAAAAATAAAAAGGGACAAGCTGCACCGGGCCATAAGATATGTAAGATGAAAAATTAGATATTTAGTTCATGTGCTTCCAGGATAGCAAGCTCGACGGCCTTCAGCTTAAAATTTGCATCATGTGAACTCTTTTGCGTGGTTTCCATGATGAAGGGGCGAGGATTTGAAAATAATTACCAGTTAGTAGTTTGTCGTGCGTGTTCTATCATCTAAAGACGAAGTATTGTAGTCTATTCTTCTTTGCATGGACTCTTCGTCCATCTTATTTTTGATTCTTGGTTCGGTTAGAGCGCCCCTAGCGGTGGAAGAAAGATCTACAGAATAGTTTAAGCCGCATGGTTCTAAACCTAGGAAAAAAGTAGCGGCTTATAGTCCAGAAAGTACGGTATTGTGTTTTTAGACAGAATAAAATTAAAAACGGAGTCGTTTTCTAGGTCATAGTATCTGCAGGAGTTCATCTGAGTTGTGGACTGTTAGTGTCCCACCCCATTGCTGAGAGCTCTCTGTTTACACTCTCTCCTGCTAGCTTACAGCCTCTTGCACCATGTATTTGCCTGACAATAATTTCAAATATTTAGAAATACAACTTTTAGCCAAATTTTCTGTATATGTGTCCTCCAAGAGGAGAGAAATGCTACAAGAACATGTTAAAATCACAGTTTTTATCACAATAATGTGACTTTTTTTTAATCAATACATCAGCTTTAACAGGTTCCTCTTTAGCTCAAGTGGAAAAAGCCACGATGCTTTCAAGCATTAGCTCGAAACAAAGTCCGTTCCAGTCGGATCACGCCGTCTGGTCACGGTCGGCCGTGTTTGCGTGCTCTTCAGAAATGTCCATGTTGAAAACCCGCAGCGCATTTGAGTTCTGCTTGATACTTTCACAATAATTCACATCCATTTTTAAATTCTCCAGGACTAAAATTCACAAAACGATTCAGAACCGTTTATTGTCAATTCCCTATTATGAAGGCCTCACAGAAGCTCTACTAAGTTGTTCAGAGGCAGCAGTCGGCCTGCACAGCATTATCGTTCTCGCAATATCAAGCTGTGCAATCCACGTATCTCAAAAGACGGCAAAAATTGCAATAAATGGTTGCCTTAAATGTGCTAAAACAATCTTATGGCAGCTTGAAGTATTTAACCAATAAAATGAATCCCTTTATGAGTTTGACCATTCGGGTGGAGCCCTTTGATGTTAGACGCTCGCCTCCTATGTAGACCAGGGTCATTTGGAGAGTAATTTAAGTTATTTTGACTCATATTTAAATGAAACTGTTGCAGTGAAATGGAAATGACGTTTTTGCTATTTGTACATGTATCCTAAGTTATATAGTAATCGCGATATTGATCGCGATATTGATTACTGATGTCAAGTTTTCCTCACATCGTGCAGCCCTAAACAGCAGCTTATAAGTTTTCAGCGGTTTCAGATAATAAATGAAGCCACCTCACTTGAAAAAGAAACATTAAAATAGCATTTAAGTCCAAAAACAACACAGTCACTTCATCAGGATGGATCTGATCTGAGGATAGAAGGAAAAAGTTTCTAATGTCTGAAAAGTTTCAGACTGAAGTTATGACGAAAGACGAGCTCCTGATGTGAGAAAAGGTCAAATGTCACGCCTCCTGCTGGACGTTTCCTGTCTATCAGGTGGTTAAAGATCACACCTCTAGCTCAGATATTCACGAAGCGCCGCGCTCTGACGGGCGGCGTTCGAGTCGGCGCTCAAAGCAGACGTGTTTCAAGCCACATCTCCTCTTTGAGTGTATAAGTGTGTGTGTGTGTGTGTGTGGGGGGGGGGGGGTAGACGACACAACAATGGCTGGCAGGCAGAGCGCAGTCGCCTCGCCAGAGCGTAGCTATGGAGGCCGGCGATATGATGGAGCCCGCCCACTCCTCTGTGAGGCGGCCAAAAAAACAGACAACAAGACGGAGGCTGCGGCGATTATTCACTGCGTGGGAAAAAAAAAAATCCATCTGTCAAATCATCGCCCACAACCCCCCCCTCCCCACCCGCTGCTGCAAATGGGGCGGCAAAAACATTAGCAGCAAAATGAGATCTTATGAGGGTTTGCTTTCATGCTAAATATACCAAACACCAAGGCCTACATGAGTCAGCGCAGGGAAATATAATTAACAGACTTTCTTTTTTACATAATTTCTTGCAGTCAAGTAAACTTTGGTTCCCACACAGCTCAGCCGGGGCTCCAAGAACTTCAAACAAATCCCAGGATTTGGGGGATTTGTTCCGACAAAAATACGCCGCTGGTTCTGCCTTCATAACCGGGAATGTAAAGGAATACAACGAAGAGGAAAATGTTGATTTTTTTTAAGAGTCAAAGACTTTTAGACGATGAACCGTGTCTCCCGTCTGACCCAACATCCAACTTTTCCACAGGCACATTTCTCTGGAGAAATGATCATTTTGAACACGTTTCTTTTTTTCACCTGCGTTTAAGTCCCACTCCGATCCTCTTCTGATCAATTTGGTGGTCTGTTAATATGATTTCTCGCTTCGTTTTCTAGCGACAGGCGTTCATTAGAAATTCATCTCAGAGTTGTGGGCGGAGTGTTGGTGCGTCCTTTCCCATCATCCATCTGTTTGCACTCTCCCCTAGTAATGCTTACAACTCACTACACATGTAGACAGCGACAATAAAGGCGTCCAGCCAGAGCGCAGCAGCGGCTCCGCCTACCTCGTTAAATGACGTCAAATTAAGCTTTTTGGCGATGAACTTCTTTAGGTGGAGGACGGTGGCTTGTGCGGAGCAGCGGATCCACTTTCGTTTCAGCCCTCGGAGCTTGCTGCTGTTGCATTCCAAGCAAATGCTGACCTGCGGAGACACAAACGGGAGAAAGCGTCCACTTGAGTCCTCACATTGCAGCTTTCTGGAAGATGTTGTACAGCTAAAACCCAAGCTTTTACAATGCGATGGGTTTACAAGTTAGCAGATGATCAGGACAAGTTTTTAAGAGTCTATCAACCAGCCCAAATATCTGGTCCCTGGGAGTCTGTAGAAGACGTGTGACCCTTTCAGAGGAGAAGCCATCGCTTTAGATCTAATATTATCATGTTAGTACCAGAAAGGAGCTGTCTCATCACAGGTAAAACACTCCAAAATGTAAGTAATCTTTATTTTATTTAGTAAGTAATCTTTATTTATATAGCACTTTTCACAGAGAGCGACTCACAAAGTGCTTCACAACGTTAAAACAATATAAAATCAGTAGCAATACCCAATAAAACGCACACAGGCATATAAACAAACAAACAGACAAAAGTGAACACAAGTAAAAGTCAGCTAAAAGCTCTCCTAAATAAAAATGTCTTAACTTGAGCTTTAAAACACTCGACTGAGTCAATCTGGCGCAGAGACAGGGGGAGGGAAAAACTCACAAACCCTCCAAAGAATCAATCAAGATAAAAAGATAAACTCGGGAGCAGGAAGACTCAAACACGTTCATAAGGTTTCACAGATTTACCTGAGAGTCCAAACAAACGAGACAGCACAGGAACAGAAAATAGAAATAGGAAGCACGATAATTGCAGGCAGCTGTGACCAATCAGGGAGAGGCCACAGCTATCCTGCCAAAAATATATCACTAGGGGGCGACCATAACACGTGGTTATAGAGTTGGACAGGAAGCATCATCCTCTGTGTTTGATTCTGAGATAAGACGCCATTCTGGGGGTCATTAAATGCTGAGATTTATGCTAGTGGTGTAACCCCTAGCTAAATTGCATCTGGTAGTGTTCAGGCTTCATCCTTCAATCCAGGTTGTCTTTGGTTCAGTGTTTGAGTTCAGTAACGTTAGAGGATTGCTGGATAAGTAGCTGGTGAAAATGTCGGCTAAAGAACTGTTTAAGGGTGGAAACGGGCCGTCTGCAGGTGAGGTCAAACCTCTACGGGCCACAAAGGTGGGAACTCTAGAGAGAACCATTTTCTGTAGGCGATGGGTCGTAGCGAAACACACAAGGGTGAAGTGGGGGAGACGCAGGCGGATCCTGTGGATTTTTTATTTTAGTCCCACCAAATCAGTTCTGGTCTCGTGATACGTGCCCGTCCTTTGCTGGAGGAAATTAAACCAATCAGAGTGTAGTTGGTGTGGACACCCTACGGGCGTCCAACCAGCACTCATGTGCACATCCCGTGAGAGAACCAAGAGTCAGTACTCGCAACATGGCGTCAGGACGCCGTACGACAGCATCCCCTGTACGTCACAAGTGTCAGTAACTTCCATTATCCTTATAAATGCATTCACCACACACACGACAATGGTGCGTTCCATGGTCATGACCCTTGATGTGGTCGAACGACACGCCTGCGCTCCCCCTTTAGATGCAGCTGCTCCTCTCTACGACCCTCAATGGACCCGGACGACCCAAAAGCCCACAGAACCAGTCATGTGACTGAGGCCTAAGCATGTTAGCATTAGCCTGATTTCAAAGCACAAGAAGACCAAACCAGTCTTTATTGCTGGAACTTCTTTTTGAAGTTGAGTCACAGCAACTGGACTAAAAATCTTCCTTCTTGAAGCGTTCAGTCTGAGTGGTGCTGGGTTTGAGCCCCGTATATCTCCTCCAGGTCATTCCAGAATGAGAAGACGACTTGGAGTTTTGGCCTTCTTTGGGACTAACCAGAGCAGAAGACAAATTCTGTCTGAAGCCTCATCTGGACAAAGGAGAACCTTCATGACATAGAACTTCTTTATGTGGTTTTTGAAGCCCTACAGACGTTTCTGGGCTTGTGGAACTGGGCGAGAGTCACATATGTATAGGAAAAAAAAAGATTATACCTATATTAAATGCTCGTTTCATCTGTTCAAACTGGGGGTTTCTCACTCAGCGATCAACTAGAGTTTCCCTCCGCTCCCCTCACCTTGACATGGTGGGTGGTTTTAGTAGTCTGTGGGTGGAGGAGCTGGAATATATTACTGCGACTCCACCCAAGGAGCCAGCAAAACAGCATCTCTACTGCTCTCTCCAGAGCCGTGAGGAGCCAGCACTCCTCTGCTTCTTTTTAAATGTCCTCTTCGCACTCAAACAAACAGCGTCTGCCCTGCAATAAGCAAAGACCAACATCCTCATATATCTGCTGTGCAGAGGCGCTGGAGGGGGAGGCTGGTAATGAGAAATAAAAGCCTCGCTGGTGATCTGGACTCCAAGGCCTGCGAGGCAGCTTCATCGCATTACGGCACGCCGATGTGGAGTCCTCAGAGCCGAGACGAGGCAGAAACATGCAGACATGATGGTGCAATAGCGAGGCGTATGGCAACAGAAGCCTCATTCCCCAGTCCTGCACCCAAACCTTAGAAGACTATAAAAAATCAACAGCAAGAGTGTGACTTCCAATATTTCAATCCTCTGCATTTATTGGGTTTTCTGTCTGGATCCAATCATAGGAACGCTGCGAAATCGGAAGCATGAACGAGTGAAAAACCCTGTTTTCCTGATGGACCAGCATTTATTGTGAAATCGGTTACGCTTTATTGTGCTTCTGCTAAACGGGAGTCGGTTTAATTGGAACGTCCTGAGAATTCAAGGTTGCGGCCTGCAAGGTCATCCAGAGGGCAGCGGGGAAGTGCTGTTGGAGTCACCCGTGCGTGCTAATTCCTACGTCTGAGGGGTGAAGAAGAGAGTTTTCTTTTTGTTTTAAAAACATCAGTTTACCGGTAATCAAGGATCACAGATAACAAGAAAAAGAACAATTAGTCACATCAAAAAGGAGCATAACATGGTTCACCATTTGACACATAACATAGAACATTGTCAAAGCACCAGATTTTTTTTTTTTTTAAACGGGACAGTCTGAAAAGAGAGAATCCCAATTTTAGCTTGGAACGGACATTGCAGCGCCAGAAAGGAACTGCATCAGCTAGAGGTTCACCTGCTAGCCTGCGCTTCCTGCTTATGTGAATCACAAGTTTCCTCACCAACAATAAAATTAAGCAGTTGCCACTTCTCTCTGTCTATCTTTCTTGTCCCCGGACCCATAAATAAAACAACGAACGGAAAAAAGTCACATTAATTAAATAGAGCAAATACAGATGTTAAAAGAGTGAGGAGACCTGAAATCCTCTTACACTGACTAAAAACATCAGCAGCAGCAGTTTTTATCTCTATCCTTAAGCGACTGCTTATTATTATTCTCCTGCTCTTTGGTTCAGATCTTAATGATGCTCATTTTTCTGTTTTATCTTGGAACTTGTTATTTAAAACTAAAGGTTTTATATAAGAAAAGGGACAACTCTCTACCAGTTTTGTTCAAAACAAGAATTCTAAATCTTAAAAAAAGGGAAGTTTGGTGTTTTTTCTTTGATTTGCTGTCACGTCAGCTGGAGTTTGAGGAGACTGTACCTGCTCGTCACTGCGGTGATAGTCATTGTCCTCCTCTGGCTTCTCCTCTCCAGCTTCCTTGTTGGTCGTGTCCTCTGATTTAGCATCACCTGATGGGTAAACCACAGAAGAAGAACAAAGATAACTGCAGAGTTCAAGGAGGAAGTTATGACATGCTTTTATTTTGTTAACTTGGCAGAACTGTTAGCATTCTTCAATGTTACAGGAGCTTTCAATGTGTGCAGAAAGACGTATTTTACTTCAACACAATAATAATCCTCTAAATGATACGTTTGACTTCAAATTCTGAACATCAGAGAACAAGTTCCAGAGACTCGTTTCCCAGACTGGACTTGCGTTCAGTCCTCCGTTTGCTTCCTTTATCCAAAAAAACTCAGGACATCGGTAAAGAATCCGTGTTGGCGTCGGAGGAGGTGGCAGCATCTGGGGGGCGTCCTGACGTGAGAAAGGTGCAGCGCGGGTTCTCGTGTTGCTCATGGACTCTGACGTGTGTGACAGCTAAAACGTGGTTCCCTGGCAACATGGAGTCTGTGCCACCTCCAGCTTTTGATCTATTATTTATTTGGGCTGCAGGCACATCCACCATCAAAACTTCAGTCGCGCAAACATTCATATAGAAATCACACCACAGCGGCGGCGGCGCACAACTTCCTCGTCTTTCCTCAATGGCTGTAATATTGTGGCTTTTTTTCTCCAGAGCTTCTTGTAAACAAAGTGAGTGAGTCTGGAAGAGTTAAACAAAAACGTCCCCGTCACCAGAAAGTCTCGTCAGGCTTCTGTTTCGTTTACCGCTTGGTGAGAGGGAATCACGACCCCCAAAGGGAGCTTCCAACCTTTAGAGCCACACTCAGAAGTTTCAGAATCATCACTCCTGTGCGTTTGTGCAATCTAAACAACACATTCAAATCCCAAAAGCGGACACTATTGGATTGTAAAAGCTGGGTGGTGGTGCGAGTCGATGCGTTTGTGTGGGAGTTAGCTGCGTTCTCTGCAGACTCATCACTCCCCCGCGCCGCTCCACTTTCTCCCGTGAAGGTAATTTGGAGCGAAGCGTCTGCGGCGAGTCGGGTTCGCTGGTGTGGAGCCTCGCACTGTCAGCAGACGGAGACGGGAGGGTTCTGCAGCCCAACCTCAAATGGTGGAAAATGGTGTTTTTAACACGTCTTTGTAGCAGAAAAACAAAAACTGCTCCCTGCTCCGCCCCTTTTAACCATCCACCTGCAGAACAATAGATCCATGAACGTCTTCGTTTTGAGCTGGAATCTGGATCAGAAATGGACGGCCGGATAGCTACGATATTGGTCGCCATCTCTGATGCACACGCCAACGTTGGGTTGGGGTGTGATGGGGCTGTAAGCTAGCGTGTAAACAGATGGGTGATGGGTCGTGGCACAACAAATGTCCGATGAAGCTATGCCCTACAAACGACATCATCAAAATTAAAAGATAAAATAACGAATCCCACAAAACGTTTCCTACAGCTAGGCTCCATATAAAAGGTGAGCAGAGAGCCTGGAGGTGCTTCATGAAGCCATGTTGTTAGAATATATCGCACTGATCGTCCCCACTTCGAGAGAAGGAGGAGGAGGAGGCAGAATATTTGCTGCCAAGAAATGATTTGCAAACACTTCACAGCCGTTTTATTGCCATAAAACGCAGAAAATCTGCGGCTGCCTTTCATCCCTCAGGACGCCGAAGAGCCTATTTGTTTGCAATCTCTCTGGTAAATCACAGACAGCCGATGTAATAAAAGCCTTTTTCTTCTCTGCCTACACTCTTAAAACTCTTGGCGCGTCGAGTCTGAGAGTGAATACCGTGGCGGAGGAGCGGCTATGGAAAGCAGTAGCTAGCTTGCGTTTTTAGGGCTTTTAGGGTTCCACCAGGAGCAGGAACCAGGCGCTGTTGATCTGCAGTTTCTGCCTGATCTGTGCAATTTATATACATGTTAGAAGTTTACGATGGGAAAGATTAAACCTTTCTTATGGTGCTGATAGGCACCGTGTGAACATGAAACTCCTAGTTTACATCACAGTCCTTTTTCTCACAACACTGCCTTCCCGCCATTCCATGTGTTATACCTGAAAACCAGCATTTTGGTTTTCTTTTTCTTTTTTTTACAGTTCATTGTGTTCTGCATTCTGATTGGCTGCAGACGACTGTCAATCAATCTCCTTCCTGTCGTGTCTCCTGTACAGAATGTGTCCAGTTTGTCAAATTTACATAAACTTTGAGAGTTTCGACAAAAGAGAGAAAAGTGGAGAAGGTGAATTTTAAACGCTTGTAAAGGGGGCCAGCAGGCTCCGCCTACTTTCATTGACGTGTCTGATTGGTCAGTTTATAACTTAAACTACAGAAAACCTATCGTTTTAAAATTGCTTTTTCATAATTCTTTTTAAATAGCCCGTCTTTTACCGTGAAGCACTTTTATCTTGAAAGGTCCTATACAGATAAAGTTTATTATTATTACTATTTTTATTAAAAAATATCATGAAAAGCAGAGGATTATCAAGAAGATGTTTAAAAAGAAAAGTATCAGATCCAGAATAGTTCTTCTGACAAATAGAATGACTGAGTAATAGCCGTTTAGCTCTCTATAGAAGTCTTGGAGCCAGCAGATACTTCCTGGTTGTAACGCCAGGGGGGAGGAGTCACTCGGTCCAGTTCCCACGTGCAGTCGATGGCTCCTCTGTTCCCAAACTGCGTTTCCGTTTGAGCGTGTACTATAATAATTTGGATGAAACGACCACCACAGCCTCGGAGTCCTCATTAGCAGGGAATCAAAGAGGCGGTTTAAGGCGGCGATTAGTCCTGCCGGCAGGACGGCCTCTGGACGCTCATTCCCCGACCCCCGCAGCGGTGAGCCGCTTCAGCGCAGCCCGGAGGCTCACCCCCCCAGTTTCTTCAATTACCTCTATCTGTGGGGTTTAATGGCTGCCGCTGGTTGTTTCTCTAATGTCAGTCATTAGCGTCTGGGCGCTTTGCTTTTCTACAGCTCCGTTGGAAAGAGCGGCGTTTATCTACACCGTTAGGACAGACGCCGGCGGTAGCGACTTCTGCCTCCGTCAAACCAGAACCGACCATCATCCAAACCCAGTATGAGGAAAGAACCAAAAAACTGAAACGTCTTGCCTAAAAAAATCCATACCTGCTCAACTAATGCTGTAACATTTAAACTTTTCAGTGCCACCTTAAATATGATGACCCCTTAAAGTCCCACTCCAATCTTCTTTAGGTCTATTTATCCTACAGAGTCTTTTGATTACGATTACAAATTATTTTTTTAGCAATAATCAAGTTTCTGCAGAGCATCAGGAATTCCCCTCTGAGATGTGGACAGGAATGTTGGCACAGAGTAAGCCCGCCCCCCTTCCCCATCATGCATCTGTTTGCAGATACAGTTTGGATCCAGATTCCAGCTCAGACGAGGAAAAATCAAAGACGTTCAAGGGTCTATTGGCCTGACAGTGGATGATCGGAAAGGGGCGGAGCAGGGAGATGGAGGCTCTTCGATTGTAGCACCTACGTCACAAAAACAATCTTTTTCCAGCTGATTGACCACGATTTGAATACAGAAATACTCAGAAATGCAACTTTAGTCTTAATCTTCTCTATATAGTGCCTGAATCCACAGAAAAATGTCACAAAAACACGTTAAAAGCTCATATTTTATCAGAGTGGGTCTGTATTAGCAGGGTAAATGAAGGGATTCCTGGGATTTTAACTGTGAGTTTGTGGGACCTTAAGGCGAGAAAAAAAAAAAAAAGAGAACTGTGGCAGGTTTTATTGTTTTCATCCAGGATGGTTCTAGAGCTTTTTGAAAACTTTTGAATCATCTGGACTTTGTCCTTATTTAAGTCGAACACGTTCGGCCCCCCCGGCGCTGAAAACCAGCAGGGCCGCGAGGGTGCCGGGGTCGTACCATTGCGCTGATCTAGAGGGATTTTCATGTTGCACAGCTCTCCTTTGACGTCTCCGGGCACCTCCATGCCCAACTTCTGGTAGAACTCCCTCTGCTTCTTTATCTCCGCTGCAGGAGAGACAAACAAGGATGAGAGGAAGGGCTTTCAGGCTGCTGGGACAGTGGTGGCGGGGAAGAAAATGGGACGGCGCTTACCCTCTTGAAGTCCCGGTACGAGCTTGTACACAATGTCCTGCATTGTTCTGTCATGGCTGGAAAGGAAAAACACGGTTGATTGTGAGCACTTTCACACCCACAGATGTCAAACTGCCGTGTAATTGGGTGTAAAATTGTTTAACCGTCTGCCCTGATTCGTAGACCTGCATTAAAGATTCACAGAACAGGAGGGAAGTCTGGATTTTCTCCAGTCCTGTGGAAATGTTTGGATCTTTCTGGGGTTCCTTTGAGTGAAAGAGCTGCCCCCTTCACTCCCCCTCTGCCCCCTTAAGAGAGCTGCTGATAAAAAGCTGCAAATCCCAGGATGACATTTATGGAAAAATGTCCGATATGTGACAAGAGGAGGGAGAAAAGGAAAAAAAAAAGTGCTCCGTTGACACTTTTAGGGTGCAGCACATGTCCCTGTCAGTTTCAGTGCTGAGCAGCTGGTTCTGCTGACAGGGCTGCAGCACGGGGGCGGGCCGGGTGTGCAGCGCCGTTTGACGCCCGGCTCTGACAGCCGCCGGACGGACGGGAGTCCGCCGCATCGCCGTGGAGGAAAAACATTCGCAGAGCGTGGGGCGTTTATCCGGCCCTGCTGCTCCACCAGGAGCTGCTGCACGACGGACTAAATTAGCAGCCGGAAGAGGACCTTCAAGAAGCAAAACAGCGACCCCTGCTGGTAGAGAGGGGGTACTGCGGTCTTCAGGCATGGCCGTTTCCTCTCTCTCTGTTGAAACCTTCAGAAAGTACATCAAACTTGAATTCATATTATAACTACAACTTTTAACTTCTGCCACTGCATCTTCATATTTCATATGTGATGATAAATGTTCAACAACATGAATAACATGTTGGATCTGCATCAGAAATCAACTCTAATCTTGGTTCGGTGTATAATTCTCTGGAGAAAAACCATTCATTTTCTGCTTTCAATCAATAAGAAAACCCAAAGAGTTTTAGGTATTTTCAAAGTAAAGGAGGAGGAAAACGAGGGAAAGATTTTTTTATAAAATCTTGAAAAAATAGATGGAAAAAAACAATAAAACTGATTTAAAATGAAACGCCCGTGGTGATGGTTTACCTGAATTGATGATAAAGAATTCTTTTTAAATAGTAAAAACAGGGAAATTGTATTTGATGAGTGCTTTGTTGTGTGTTTTGTGCAGAATTGGACACTTTTGATCCCATTTCAAGTTTTCTTTAGGCAGAATAAGGTTGTTGATCCTCCACAGCTCATAAACTTTACAATATGCTCATAGTTGCGCAAACACTGCAGGACAATATTTCGTCTTTGCTTGTTAAAGTGAAAGTTGCTGTAGCTCGACTTCATAAAGCTGCCCAGAGGTTGAGAGTGTCGCCCTGCAGGGGACAAGGCTCAGAAATCTGCCCCCAAATGGTCAGACTTGTGGAAGAAGCCTCGATTCCACCTTAAAGTTCCTCTCTGATCATCGTTTGGTCTATTTTAAAGAGTTCCTGCTGGTCTTTTCATTATGTTTTTAGGCGGAATCCAAAAACCTGCGCCGTCCTCTAGGACAGCATTAGAGAAATCCTGTGGCACACCAGCATCCAAAGATTAAAAAAAAGGAGAAACTCATAGTCTGTATGGAACTATGTCTGTATGTCCCTCCATGATCTTACATGCATTTTTGTGATAATTGTGGCAGAAAAAGCTGGAAGCTGCAGCTGTTTTTTCTAAAAGATGTAATAAAAGTTAAGTTAAAATATTTAAAAACCGTTTGATGTGTGTTCGTTGTGGTTTCAAGACTTTTAACAACGAAGACTCATGTGCGCTGAGATGCTGTCACTTTAACCCAATGCATCATGGGAGATGTAGTGCAAACAGCTGCCAAACGCAAACAGACCCGCGTCTCTGAGCTTCATGGTTTTGTTCACTTGTTCCACGGTCTGACTCCGGATTCTGTGGAAAGCTACACCGCTAAAGACGAGCTTTAGCTGGTATTTTTGTTGGAACTGAGAGACTTTTTGAGCAGAATCGGAACAAGGAAGTGGAGACTTTAACCACTTCTGATTGGTCAGACGGATGACATGTGATTAAGACTCCAAGAATGATTGGTGGAGACAGTCAAAGGGGCGGGACTTTTCAGAAAACTGCTTTAGTTGCAGCTAAATTGTGGTACCGTCATTCTTATCTAAATGTCTTTAATAGAATCAAATAAACACAAAGAAAAAAGTATTTTATATTCCTAACAACTCAGTGTTTTATCAGCGCCTGTTTGGAGGAACAAAGAGCTGATATCCTGGAGATGGAAAATGTTTTTAGATCAGTGAAAATGGGTCATTTCTCACGGCACACTGGTTGAAAAACGCTGGCTTAGCCGACGCCGAGTTTCTAAACTAATCAATGACTATGCAGTAGAGGCCTTCTGGGAAAAAAACAGCAACACAGCCTATAACATCGGGGATCATGTGATCTCAGATTTAAAGGAGATTTAAAAAAAAAAAGGGTCTCAGTTTTTCTGCTTTCTGCAGGAGAGCGGAATGAAGAGCAACCATCAATGTGTGTGTGTGTGTGGGGGGGGGGTGCATGCACGGTCCTTCACTCACCCAATATACTGCAGTGGATGGCTCTGATGAATAACAATCCTACACGTGGGACACGTGTTGTTCTCCTCCAGATACTTCACAAGGCAGCTTCTGCAGACTGCACAGACACACACAGACGAGCGCACACATCACACACTGTGCATTTTCCCACCATTGCCCCCCCCCCCCACGCTGTGCTGCATTTGTGTGCCGCATTTTCCACAAACGCTGATACAATAAGGTCAATAAATGTACAAAGAATTAACTACATTTAAGTAAGGAAACACCTTTTTTCTTGCACATTTTTAAGCTCTCTGTTGACAAACTACAAATAACTGTGCAAGCAACAGAGTAAGATACATTTAAAAAATAGAAAATGCTTTGTTAAAACGTGATTTTTATTTTTTTTTTTACAAAAATGTAGATGTTATAACTCAGCTGGTTTGAGGCAAAAGTATTTAAAATAAACAAATAAATAAACAAAAGGAACTATTTTAAGGCAAAAATCATGACTGGAACGCGTTTTCTTAGGGAACTGCATTTTTTAAATACCAGTATCAATAAATATCAGTTAATAAAGGAGTTCTGCTTTGCAGTTGAGCGTATTATTGTGTGGATTATATCTTTCGTGTTTAATGGTTTTCATAACTTTAAACTGAGGGTTTATGAAGCCGCCTCCATGAATTCTGCTGAAACCAGGCTTCTGCTGCTGAAGCTGCGGCTGCCGCTGCAGTGGAGACGTGAGGTGAATCTGCTCCCTAAGCCTTCATCACGCCGGAGAGCCTGGACTCTGACGTCACAACCAGCCGCCCATCTGCGGTGCAAGCACGCCCTCTGCTGGGCAGCAGAGGTACTGACGCCGGTCTGTCTGTAACCTGAGAGGTTTTTCCAGCTGCCAACATCAGCAGAACTTCGGTTTGTGTCCCAGAGCTCCTGAGACCGACCTCCTCCCCTGCAGCCGAGTTTGCAGCAGGACGGTCGTCAGCTCGGCGTGAGGTTATGGCTGACGGGGCCTCTGCGACCTCACACGCCTCTCACGTGACTGTCGAAGAGCTTAACCCGCTGACCGGGGACGTAAACAGGCTTCACGAACCCAGAGACCCCAGAACCAACAAATAGATTTACAGATTTCTTTCTAAAGACGGAAACAGAGGGTTTTATGAGCTGTTGGTTTCAGAAGGTGAAGTCCAGCACAAACCAGACGTTTTTGAACAAAGGAAACTTTTCTTCAGGTTTAAAGTGTTGGAGGGGAAGCAGAACCCCCGAGCTGATGTTTGTGTCTTCAAAGCCTGAAAACTGACAAGAAGCAGGCTCAGATTTTAGGAAGAAAAAAAAACACAATTTGGAGATGAAATGAGACATCGGATGACGCTTCCACGACTTTGATGACCCGGACGACTGGCGACAAGCAGGACGAATTCGAGATGCAGCTGCAGCAAAATCTAGAGTTTTGATTGAAGGTTTGAGGCAGATATTTTACAAAATATATGAAGATAAACTTTACCCGCCTGAGTTCAGGGGTACTGGAAGCTAAAAAACAAACAAACAGGGACGTCCACTTGAGCATCGTACAGGTCGGTCGATCCCAGAAAATATAGGCTGACATTAAACCGGGCTCTTGTAGAAAGTTGGAGAAGACTGATTTAAAGAGTTTTGCATAAGACAGAAGCAGCAAGTTCCCTTTCAGATCATTTAAAAACTGTAGAAGTCTCTAAAAACCGCAGATCTGAGCGCTGCTACGTGCAGAAACAGCATTTTTGCAGAGAAGAAGAAGAAGTCTCTTCCTGGCTTACAGTCAGTGCTCCAACACCAGTTTGGTTCTTCTTCCATCTGAATCAGGTTTTTACAAAACACATCCTTACATCGAGACGTTTTAGATTCACTGGAGACGCATTTAAGACGGAATCTATGGAAAAAAGTCAAAATGACTTCCAGCAGAAATGATGGAGGAAGTCATGTGACGATTAAAAATGACTTCCAGAAGAAAAAGTCTGAGGAGTCGTGAAGTTTCTAGCTGGAAATGTTACGTTTTTTTAGACAAACAAGACCTTTAAAGTGTTTGTTTTAAGGGAAAAAAGTTTATAAAACCAGAATATAATCTGACTTTCCAAAAAAACCCATCTTTTTTTCCTCTTTTCATCAGTCTGCCACTGAGGAGACCTTCCAGTGAATCGTGTACAAAAACCTCGTCAGGCAAATCCGCTGCTTGTGGAAAAAAGTCGTCGAGAGACGAGCTTAAGGGCCAGCGGGGTCGGGTGTGGGGGGGACTTACAGGTGTGCAAGCACTCGGTGACGGTGGTGGCGTCGATCAGGTAGCCCTCGCACAGGCGGCATGTGATGTGGGCGTTGATGTGACACAGGTTGATCTTCCTCGTCAGCATGTCGGGGTTCTGAGGAAGACGCAGAGACACGGGTCACGCCTGAAGGAGCGTCTTGTTTTTAATTCACAGCAACTTTATTAGCGATGAATGCACAACAATCAATAAGTCAATACATCCAAAGAATGGGAGAAAGCAGGTTAAAGAAGCCATGAATAATACCGCCTTAAATCAAATCTACGCAGACATAGGTAATATTTTTTCATACATTAAAACGTAGATGTGAAAAACTGGTCTTAAGTTATTGTTGCTTTGTCTTTATTAATTTGTAAATAAATTTGTTATTTTAGACAATCTTTTGGTGTTTGGTTATTAATTTACAGTTAGGCAAAAACACTTTACTTTTATGTTATGCGCCTCGAGGTTCCTCTACTTCCTGGTTCAACCAAATTACGTTAATTCAGTCGCCATCTTTTCATGATACAGAGTCAAAGTCTGAGTCGCTACGGCAACCACTCTCACCAATCATGACGGAGCTTGTTGAAAGGCCACACCCCTGCTGCTTGAAGGAGGGCCACACTGTCAAATGTTTTGAACGTGGGGGCCAGCAGGCTCCACCTACTTTTATAGGCATCCGATTGGTCAGAAACTACAGAAACCAAAGACTTTCAAGAACATGTAAAAAAAAAAGAAGCTATCAGATCAAGGATGGTTATTTTGACCAATAGAATGACGGAGTAACAGCTGTTTATGTCTCTATAGGAGTCTGTGGGATTTTGGATTCTTGGAGTCACTTCCTGTTTGGAACGCCAAGGGGGGAGGAGCCACACAGTCCAGTTTTCACATCCATGCTAAGAGAAATTAGTACAAATGAAAGAGATTCTGGTTTCCACAGCTGTGCGGCCCTAAGGTCCTGTTTTCTGTGCCAATTTCAGTGCCAAGAAACAAAAAGGCGGCCCACTCACTGAACGCAGAAACCCATCTGACAAGTTCCTCCGTTCTTAGAACACTATCCTTTCTAATCTACTGCTAAATGACACCAGAGCGCTTCCTCGTGCGGCGTTTCTGTGCGGGTGTAGCGGTTCAGTGTTCTTACAAACACACTGGAAGATCAGCAAAGGACAAACAAAAAAACAGGAAACGGCAACAATTTCTCCTCAGCCAACATCTTTGAAACAACAAAGCGGTTTCTTTTAGTGGTTTGACCTAAACTCCACTTTTTTTCTTCCATCTTTAAAATAGAATGTGGAAAAACTGTATATTTCCTAAAATAAAATTAATATATACTGTTCTGATTAAATGAAAGCACTTAAATGTCCTCAATAGTGCAAATTTCTCTCTTTATTTTTGTATTTTAATTAGAGAAAATAGCTTCTGGAAGGTTTAAGTTCTAAACCAAAGACTGGAATGAAAAGACAGAGCTGCTCATAACCTTTAAAAGCTGATTTAACCTCAACTTGATCCTAAAAACTATTTTCGGTTGCTCCTTGCCTCCATCTCCTCTTGTCTTCTGCATCCTCCTCACTCAAAATGGTCAGACCTAAAGAGCTTCTGCTCTGGAACATCGTGTCAGACGCTTCAAATGTGTCCGATTTAGAGATGGGTTGAAGGTTCAAATCCAGCTTTTTATCTGACCTCAGATTACAAAAACCTCTAAAGCTTTCAGTTCCGCACGAACAGCCACTGGATTTTAATCTGGTCAAAGTCTTTACGTCAAACTTGTAAGATGCGGATAAATCTGTGAACCCTACAATGACCCAATGGTAACCACGGCAACGTAATCAGCACCAACTTTGCTCGAAAAACAAGCAGAAACTGTCAGGAGCGATAGACAAAAAATGAACATCAAAGTCTGAACTTTTCCTCGCTGAAAGCTGATTGATCACAGAATCAAAGGCGTTGACATCAAAGACGCGACGGCGAGGAGGCCTGAAGGAGGTTTCTCTGTGATCCAGCAGCAGCATGAGGACCACGCTGGGCTTCCCTCACCCCCCTTAACA
The DNA here is from genome assembly GCA_037389245.1 of Oryzias sinensis. NCBI lineage: Eukaryota > Metazoa > Chordata > Actinopteri > Beloniformes > Adrianichthyidae > Oryzias > Oryzias sinensis. The sequence goes on along the minus strand of CM074496.1, from coordinate 28,673,610 downwards.
GCTCTTTGTCTCCAAAAGAGCCTTTCTACTTTATATCCCATCAACCGGAGAACAACCAGAGTAAATCTGTTGACGCGCTTTCATTTGCTTTCCAACAGAACCCAAACAGCTTGATGGATTGGACATTAGGTCCCTCGCTGAGGCACATTAAGCAGCTTCTGCTGTGGAAAACACGGCGGCCGAGTGGCCGGCCAACAGAAACAGCTGCAGGCAGAGGATGAGAAGTGAAGGAGCCAGAGCAGATCGTTCAGATAACGGCGGGCCGGGCTCAGGGAATCAGACACTGGGACCGAGAGCCTCCATTATTTAGAGAAATCCTCGCAGACTCTGACCAGCTAGTCTGCGAGTCAGAGGAAAAATGCTCAGCATGTGGGCTTTTCCACAATGAAGATGTGAGGGGGGTGGTTTACGCAAGTATGGACCAAGGGCACCGCCTGTCAAATGTACGTCAAACGGACAGGTTAGTTCTCTATGATGCGATTAGGTTGAACACGATTAGCGCGCCAAATTGAGGTCCGTAGCCTCTTTTGATGCATGTCAAATTGACTTGTCAACTCTTGTACAAAAATGTGTTCATAAACCTGACGTATGTGGGAGGAGCTACATAGAAGCACTGACTGTGCATTTACAGTGTATGAAAGACATGGATAATGTAATTAGATCAGGTTTTCTGTATTTTGAAGAGTTCTACAAAAGCATCGGTAATCCCGTCTCCAAGTCTGGGTTCATGACATCATTCAGAGACTCTCCCAGTACGGTAAGCCTCACCGTCTGCTGCAGGAGCTGCGTCTGAACGATGGCGTTTTCAGTGGTACTTCCATCTCTGAGACTCAGTTTGATGACTTGCTGTCCCGCAGAATAAAATTAGAGGACCTTTTTGTAATTGTATCCACACGAGTTCAGCAAGAGAATGATTAGATTCTCCTCTACGTTGGTTTTGGACTCAAAGGGGCCAAAGCTGACTTCCTGATTAATTGAATTCTTCAACAAAGTTTGAACTCTAAAGCATCATACCGTGTCAGAATGTTTGCTGCCTTGTCGCGTCACCCAAAACACACTATCCCTAGACCGCCACACCACACTCAACAGTCCAATCATGCTGCAAGACCTGTAACTGAAAAATCACTGGGTTCACCTGCCACACTGAACATGGCTGTTTTTAACATCAGATCTCTTTCTAACAAGTCTTTTATAATTAATGATCTGATTATTGACCGTGATTTGAACTGTTTGTTTTTAACTGAAACCTGGCTTGGTACTGATGCTCCAGCTATTCTCATTGAGGCTTCTCCACCCAATTTTAATTTTTTATTCTCTGTAAGGGAAGGTAGAAGACGTGGTGGAACAGCATCAATTGCTAAACAAAGTTTAAAAACGGAAACCTTTACATCAACTGATTATCCTTCATTTGAGCATCATTCCTTCATGTTCAGCAACCCACCTATTTTAGCAGTGACTGTCTACAGACCACCAAGTCCTCCCTCCGGTTTTTTATCTGTCATTCTACTGAGGCACAATAGGATTTTAATAACTCGAGATTTTAATATTCATGTTGACAACATGAATGACCCTTTTGCCTCCGAGTTTTTAAATCTTTTAAATAGTATGGATTTTACCCAGCATGTGGCACAGCCGACTCACAATAGAGGACACACCCTGGACTTGGTCATCACCTACGGCCTGTCTGCTGGTGTGTCCTCTGATGTTGACTTGGCTGTGTCAGACCATTATTGTGTGTTTTTTAAGGTGACTGGGTTTATCCAGCAAGAGGCCTCAGTGAGAACTGTGACGAAGTGATATATAACTCCTGAAGTGGCAGAAATTTTTATTGACATTTTAAAACAAACTCCTGCTCAGATTTTACCTTTGTCTTCCGATTCGCTGACTGATGATTTTAACGACAGACTTAAGTTTGCCATTGATTCAGCCGCTCCAATGAAAACAAAAATCTTGAAACAGAATCCAAAGACACCTTGCTATTTTAAATCTGAAGAGAATTTTTCGGAGAGCGGAGAGAAAATTTAGAAAAACTAATTTAACAGTCAACTATGACTTTTTAAAGGATCAACTAAAAATGTACAACCACGCTGTTAAACAGGCAAGGACACTTTATTTTTCAAATCTCATGTCAAACAATAAACACAACCCCCGGTTTCTTTGTAAGACTATTGATTTTTCATTAAACAAAGATTTTAATAAATCCATCATGCCTCACTCACAAACTACATGTGAGGACTTTGCTGACCACTTCAGTAGTAAAGTCAATGCTATAAGATCCAACCTTCAACCGGTACATAACAGTAATCCTAGCAGGTCAGTGGCATTGTCTTTACCTGAGGAAACACTGGAGAGTTTTGTCCTGGTTGATGCAGAGATGCTTGGTCGAGTTTTTTCCCAAGCAAACACTACAACCTGCCTTTTAGACCCTATTCCCACTTCTCTTTTTAAAACATTTTATACATTCTTTGAGTCAGAGATTTTAAACATAGCTAACTGCTCTCTTCAGACGGGGGTCTTCCCCTCTGCCTGTAAGACGGCCGTGGTGAGGCCACTTCTGAAGAAGAGTAACTCGGACCCAAAGATCATGGACAATTACAGACCTGTATCCAACTTACCATTTTTAGGAAAAATTATTGAAAAACTTGTTTTTATTCCGATACATGATTTTTTAAGTGAACACAATGTTCTTGAAAAGTGTCAGTCTGGTTTTAGGACAAATCACAGTACTGAGACGGCCCTTTTCAAAATTTTAAATGATCTCAGACCTAATTATGACTCGCAGAAACTTTCTGTTCTGGTGCTGCTAGATCTTAGTGCCGCCTTTGATACGGTAGACCACCAGATTTTACTTGACAGACTTGGTAGTCGGGTCGGCCTTTCAGGAACCGCTCTTAACTGGTTTCACTCCTATCTCACAGATCGCCATTTTTTTGTAAGTCTGGATACTCGTTCCTCAGGAGTCCATGAAATAAGTTGCGGCGTTCCCCAGGGTTCAATCTTGGGTCAAATACTTTTTAACTTGTAAATGTTGCCCCTTGGGGATGTCATGAGGAGACGTTGACTTTCACAGCTATGCTGATGATACACAGCTTTACATCGCCGTGTCTCCTGATGACCTTGAACCTGTCAACACTCTTTTAAACTGCATTTTAGATATAAAGCTGTGGATGGCAGAAAACTTCTTACAGCTCAACCAGGACAAAACTGAAGTTTTAATCATTGGTCCTGAAGACAAGAGAGAGATGATTTTACCCAAACTCAGGAGTTTTAAATCTTCTCAATGTGTGAGAAACCTGGGCGTTCTTTTTGACTCTGAGCTGAGTTTTATTCCCCACATCAGAAACATTGTGAAAACAGGATTTTACCATCTTAAAAACATTGCCAGAGTGCGCCCATTCCTCTCTCTTGCCAGCACAGAGGTGCTAATGCATGCTTTTATTTTTAGTCGTTTAGATTACTGTAATGCCCTGCTCTCTGGTTTACCGAAAAAGTCTATCTCAAATCTGCAACTATTACAGAACTCTGCGGCACAAGTTCTGACGAGGACCAGGGGGCGGGAACACATTACACCTATTTTAAAATCGCTGCATTGGCTCCCTGTGCGTTTCAAGATTGATTTTAAAGTTCTTGTAATGGTTTATAAATGTTTTTATGGTCTTGGGCCTTCTTATTTAAAATACAAACCCTCGCGGACCCTGAGGTCCTCTGGCACTGGCCTCTTGGTTGTCCCTAAGGTGAGGACACACGGTGAGGCTTCGTTCTGCCATTATGGTCCTCGCCTGTGGAACGGCCTGCCAGAGAGCCTCAGGGCCGCAGAGACTGTAGAGGTTTTTAAGAAGAGGCTCAAGACCCACCTTTTTAGTCTGGCTTTTACATGACTTTGAACATTTCTTATGTCTTTTTATTTTTTATCTATTTATTAATTAATGTATTTATTTACGTATTTATTCATTTGTAAGGACTATTATTATCTCTGTTTTTAATATGCTATTCTTTTATTGTTATTTTACCAATGATACGTAGGTTATTTTTTAATCAGTTTACGTATTTTATTTTTTGATTACTAAAATATTTCAATATTATTTTTTATCTTTTTTCTATTTTTATTGTTGTTATTTTATGATAATTTTTAATCTGATGTTTTTAACTCTAGTGTTTCCTCTTGGGGATCCATTTTTCTGGGGCACCACCGGCTTGACCTGTAGGGGGTGCTGTTGCTGCGGTGCCCGTTCTGGTTGGGCGGGCTGGGGTCCCGCTCTGTGGTCTAATAGCCATGGAGTGGGCCCTGGGCTGCTCTGTGCAGGGCGGGCGCTGTGGTGGTGACCCCTGTGGTCGGGCTGGGCCTTGGAATAAATGGATCCCCATCATATCGTTTCCTCACAGCAG